>NNCF01129488.1:3572-26139 GCA_002313205.1 Laupala kohalensis
CCCCCCCATCGAGTGTGTTTGTCAGGATGTTTCATTGCTTCCCACCAGTGGCGTAATTATTCTAATCGGGACCCCCGGGCAAAATGTCTCAGGGCCCCTTTGAGGTCATTATTATAGTGTTTTATTAAAGTTAACTTTAGAAATATATTTCCTGAATTTTTAATTAATAAATTTATGTTTTCATATGACGTAATTTCATTTTCATAAATGTTTTAACTAACCGAGGTAATATGCTACTTAAAATCATTTGTACCCTCATATTCGATGGATAGAACACTTAAACTGCTTAATCTCTCTTGATCCATAGAATTTCTCCAGCAATTTTTTACGATTTAAAAATGACCGTTCTGCCGTCTTGTAACTGGTGTGGAGTGAAAATAGTGTGACAACTGTAAAACTACATTCAGAAATCTGGCCGGTCGTAAAATGGTCAATTAGTAAAAATTAAGCTGGTGAAAATAGTTCCTTGATTAATTCAACAACAATCGGTTACTAATGCAAGTAACCGACACAAACATATCTTCCATGCACAAGAACGACAATCTCAGAATCCGTGCAACCCGACAACACCACCAATCAAGGGAGGCACTAGTGAATCTAATACTGCAAATCCTTCAACACTCTGTACATAACATCTCCAAACACCGATAAAACACATAAATTAAATTATGTTTTTGCTAGAGCATGCTTTCAGAAAACCTCATTCCAATCGTCAACGTGGAGGTGAACGGATATACTACCTCTCAATCAATTTCCCTCAGTCGATACTCGCAAAACTCAATAGCGTTCCTTTTATTGGAGAACCGGTCTTAAAACTTTTGTCCCACCAGGCAAAAAATGTGATACTACTGCCAATTTTATTTCTGTTTCATTATTTAATTTAATCTTTTGCAAAAACATTCTTTTTGTCAGACGCTTATACTCTTGTTACTGATGCGTAGCTGGATGATACCCAATTTTCTTGTACATTGTGAAAACATAATTGAATTGGTGAAAATAGGTTGTACAGACATTATTTCAAATGATAAAGATTCTTGCTCATCCTAATACTGAAAGAAATGTTTGTCAACAAGCTCTTGTTCTATTCGATCCCGAGACCATCAGGGCTAGGGTATCTTTCATTTTCCTACCTCGCCCCATGGGACTAACATCTAGTAACTACGTGTTTGGTGTATACGGGGCCGCGAGCTGAGTCTGGCATTACTTCCACTTACTTGTGTGAGGCTCCTTCCTTTCTCTTTTCTGATCTTCCTTTATCACCTCTTGATCTTTTCGATCCCGATGCTATTAAGGCTAAATTATCTTTCATTTTCCTCATTCCTCTCATTGTTCGTCACCCCTCATGTTATGTGCCCCCTCATTTTAGAGCTGAGTGCATAAAACAATACATGGTTCACAACATTGTCCAAAATACATANAATTATCTTTCATTTTCCTCATTCCTCTCATTGTTTGTCCCCCCTTATTCTTCGTCACCCCTCATGTTATGTGCCCCCTCATTTTAGAGCTGAGTGCATAAAACAATACATGGTTCACAACATTGTCCAAAATACATAAATGCTAGAGCAAAAAAACTTTAACATTACATACATTACATGCCTTACACGTATATTAGATTCTATTTATCCACACACACCGACCCATTCGTACTCCTTCCATTTTTCCACCAAGCAATATATGTCATACACACGCCTCCACCCACACTACGCACTTAACTGTCACTTTGTTAACTAAGGTGCATATGACGCTATTGCAAGTACTTGTCACCTCTGCTTGTTATTATGGTGCCCTGTCTGACTCAACCTTTGTTTACACCACAGTGACACACCTGACTGAACATCCTGCGTCATGCGAGTTAGGCAATTACATGGTGCTACAATACAATAACATGTTCCTAAAAAAATAATGTTATACATATAGAATAATACATAAAATTATTACTATATTATACAGTTACTATATCATATCTTTTTTTTGTTTTTCTGTTNAACATCCTGCGTCATGCGAGTTAGGCAATTACATGGTGCTACAATACAATACCATATTTTTTTAAAATAATGTTATACATATAGAATAATACATAAAATTATTACTATATTATACAGTTACTATATCATATCTTTTTTTTGTTTTTCTGTTCATATACTTAACATACTCTACTGACTTATTACATTTGATCACTTATTATAAATAATAAAAATGTACACAAACCTGTAGTTCTCAGGGTCAGATTTTAAATCGCATACAATACCTTTTTCTTTGTGATATAAATCAATTCTTTAATTATCTGTTACCTGCATAGAGGCTCCATGTCTACAAATATATATATATATATGACAACATGACTCTCCCCGTGTGTGGGACTCCTCGAATAATCCAACCCTATCCACTAAAAACACTCCTGATCTACAACACACCAAAACATATCTCACAACATACATCAAAACATCAAATTAAGCGGAAGGGGGGGCAATAATGAGGGAGGCACATAACTTGAGGAGGGACAAAAAATTAAGGAGTAGGACAAAAAATGAGAGGAACGAGGAAAATGAAAGATACCCTAGACTTAATAGCATCGGGATCGAAAAAAAAAAGATGTGACCGAGGGAGGTCAGGAAAGAGAAAGGAAGGAGGCTTTCACAAGTAAGTGGAAGTAATGCCAGACTCAGCTCGGGGCCCCGTGTTCGCCAAACACGTACTTACTAGATGTAAGTCCCCTGAGGATGGATATATATATATATAGTCTAACCTTTCGACTTCGTCCCATGCAAATCGTCTCATTGTAAACACTGACAAAACAGTGCCTACGTCATTTCACAATAGTATCACAAAAATAATAAAAATTAAATCCGTCTTGTACTTTATCACGCCATTGCTGTAGTACTTTCTAAATAACTTATAACAATTTCAAAAACTATTTTCTTGCATGATTGTGTTGTCTTCTGGCTCATATTAATTTAGTTTTGTGTGTACTGAAGTTTGGCACGGTTGTGTACTTAAATTCTGTTTTCACATCATTGATACTTAGAAAAAGTGATTTTACCATTTATCTTTTGATCTAATGTAAATTGCAAATGTGGATAGTAATTATTACATGTTGATAAATTTGTCTGAATTTTGTTTGTTGAGACTACACAAGTTATTTCATTTTGGAGTGAAATGTAATTTTACTGAAAACAACTTTTCCAAATCTTCCAAAGCAATTCTGATAACAATGGACTAATTTAACTTCCCATTGGGAATCCTTCCACTTGAGGAATATTTTGTCAATTTGAAGTAACAAGAATCTAATAGTAACTCCAAGGATTTTTCCATTTCTATTTTAAGTATTATACGATAAGTTTCAATTTTTTCCCATGATATGATACCACGTACAGACATGTCACTTGACAATGATGTAAGAAGAAAAATTACATGTAAAAGAAATGATGCTCATAAAATAATCAACATGCAAGTTCCTATTTTTCTCACGAAAATTTAAACTATTTTTGATTCATAATTTTCTTCGTGTGAACCGTATAGTAAAATATCTGATAAAAATTTACAGAATTTATGGTGCCGAATACCCAGCTTAGAACGTATTAACCTGATTACGTCTGGTCAAACAAAAATGTCAACGAGCCGGGAATCAAACCCGGGACTCCTGCATTAATTATAGGCGTGTTAACTGCTAAATCATCCGTTTCCCTTCCAAGGTACTCGAGGAAAAGGCACTCCAGATAACAGAAAGAAAATAAAAGAATGCAAAACAGAGTCGTGGGAGGAGTTTGTGCTTGAAAGTGTAAGGAGTAATGTATGGGGATTCCATACAAAATTGCACGAGAGAACATGAAAACTAGGCAGATGTGAAGCACATTAGAGGAAAGAGACAGCACGACAGTTGGTTAGAGAGAGAGATAGTGGAGGACAGTAGGTATAAATGATTATAGACAAGGATGGAAGAAAGAAAGAATAGAAGAGAACTGATGTAAAGGAGGGGGTATGAAGAGATAACAGTTAAAACCCTGTGAAATTCTTTCCGTCTTCTGCCGCCAGTTCCTGGATAACTCCGTCAGCCCCTTTCCCACCGACCAACACGCAACCTCCACTCGTTTCCACATAATGACCTCCGTTCGGCGCACTCCGCCCACTCACCAAAAATTTTCATCAATACTCAAGTACGTAATTTGGTCGGTTTGTTCACTCTGTGTTTGTTTTCTTTTATTCGTTTTTCATTGTTCTTTTCTTTCTTTTAACACAAAAATTACACTTCTTTCGATACTGTTTTACTCAATTATAATACACTTTCATGTTATGTTTTTACTATTGTCACTTTCATGCATATTTATAATTTTCAGTGTATGTTACTGACAATGGCTTTTATGCTGTCAAAAAGGCTGTCTAACTATAAAGCAATGGGCAACATAAAACATCTTTTAATTTATCATTCTTTGATAATATTGCTAAGACCCCACAATTACCACGTAACTACTATATGACTGTTAGTTACTGCATTTTTTTCTTTTTAGTTAGTCTTAGTATGCAGGTTATTTTGTACCAGACCTGCATACAGGTATTTAAGGTACCTCCGTAGAGTTTTGCTTTGTAAAACTATTAGGTTTATTAAAAAGAAATATAATCCTAACACAATATTACTAAGATTTTTACATGACACCCAATTCCACATTAGATTAAAGTGGTTTGCAAGATTTAATTTATAAATGAAGACTTTGAGCTTCTGATAAAGAGACAATAGAGAATTATTAAAATAAAACTTTCATTTGGCAGCTCGTAGTACTTTATTAATATATTTGTCAAGAGCTTCTTTGACCGAATAGCAGTCATTCACAGACACTAACAATGCCGCACTATGGCAACCGTAGCATGGTTTATGAAAAGGTATGACCAATATTTGCTTGAAAGAACTCTTGCCAAATAAGAGAATAAATTTAATTGAGACAGAAGAAAATATTTCTGTACTGGGTAATTATCACGTACTAATTTCTATAAACATAAATTGTTCTTGTAGTCAGTAAGACAAATTATCATCTAGATGTGGGCACCACATATGGTCTCCCATTGTATTTTTTAATTTAAAACAGGACTAGGCTGGAAGATAGAAATAAATCAATCTTAAGTTCCAGTCAGATGCTTAGTTTCCAATCCTAGGAATCTTATTGACAATGGAAAAATGAACACTATACTGATTAGACAAATAAAAGAAAACAATATAGTTCACAAATAAAACCACCCAATATATTTACAATACAAACATATAATAATATAATATATTTATTCTCAAATTTAAAAAATTACAACATTTCAATCATCCTAAGGAAAACTGACAACTTAGGAGCCATGGGCTCACACGAACGGCGTTTTAGTATGTTATTTTGTTTATTTGTGTTTAGAGTAAATATATGTTTGTTCCTAAAAAATCAGGTTATTTTATTTATCAATAATTATATATGAAGAAGGAAAATATACTAAAATAATATTGAATTATATTCAATTAAATTAAAAAAACCTTTGTAATATTTTTATAGTAAAATAAGTTTGGATCAAAAATAACAAAATATATTTGAGTACTGTAGTTGTTAAAACTACTATCATATTCATACCTGCAGGTGTTTTTTTGTTTTTGTTTTTTGTAAGAGGTATTTCCATGTAAGTATAGATACATTATTGCCAGAGAATACAAAATGACTTTATATTGAATTTTCATAATGTTCCTGCAAAAGAGTAATATACCAATTTAAACAAATCAATCAAAGCAAATTTAGGAAAGAAATGAAATATGGACTATGCTACTGGCATACCATTTCCTTTTTTTTAAAGAGTTTTCAAAGACCAACAAGTGTAATTCATATGGACGGAGGGGTAAGATACAAATTGGCTACTATAATTTTCATTTTCCACACAGTATTCTCTTGTAATACAAAAACTGGATTTTTGTTGCCAAACTATAAGTGCGATTTCTGCTTTGAGTCAACAGTTAATTCAATCAGCTGTGACCTAAGGCTAGGAAGGAATTCTCTTCACTGAAAAAATTGGCAAATGAATGAGCAGGCATTTAAGAGCCTGGAGATGATGACTATGTCAGCGAAAAAGCTTTCACATTTATAATAATATTAATAATAAAAGATAGGTTATACCATACAACAATATTTTCAATTTATTATACAATAAATTGTTTAATATAAAATTCAATATGCTACCAACTAACCAGTATTGATAAAAATTTGAAGTGAACTTACAACTAGTTTTCTTTTTAAAATAATATTTTAAAGGTCATGTGTGGAGGACATAAATTAGATTTCATTGTGAGTTTAATCGAGTCTCTAAATTACTGTCGGTCGTCTTCAAGTAATTTCATAATTTCGGTATTGCATCTGTTTGTTGGTTGTTCTTTTTTTAGAATCATTTTGTAGTGAAACAATTTATTTATTTTAATTCTTTTTGTGATTGAAATGCCAGGAGTTGTGTTTTGCCTGTTCGCGTATTTTGGTCACAAACTTCGTAAATAATTGTTTGCTCACTCTAACTCATCTCACATCAAAAAAAGGGGGAAAAAACATTTAAACTGAAGCGGAGCCTAAATTATTACTAGATACTAAGAAAATTTGTTACTATTTTAAATTTGGGACAAAAGTAATATCACAACACTACAATTAATTAGTGTTAGCAACAATAATTTGAAGCTGTACTAAACTAGTGAGAACCTGAATATTACTTGTTTGAACATGGATATTGTCTGCACAGAGTGTATGTCCACAGAAGTGATGATTTAAGTTTCAATGAAGTCTTAAAATTGCAATTTATAGGTTAGGAAGAAGGCGATTACCTGTCCACACAATAAGTCTTACAACAATATTGATAAATATGTATTTGATGTATAATTTTACAGCTTACCTAATTTTGTCTGGTAACAGAAGTAATGAAGTAGATTGATGAATATACTTGTATCAACTTCATTAACCATTGATAATATTTTGCTGTCAGTGTTAATATAACTTGATAATTACTTCTATTGTTATAGTTATTAAATACATAAGTTTTAGTATTATTTTGGCTCAATATTTTTTGATAAAGCTAGCACATAACAGGTATTAACTTCCAGACTGGCCATTGAAGTGCTTAATGACCTTTGAGGACAGCTTATATAGTGTTGTAAATCAAATTATTGATTTTAAATCACATGTGATACTTAGTAGAGATTTATTAAACCTTATTTAACAATAAAAATATACAGTTTAAAGGAACCAGATATTTTGCTCTGCGACTTAAAACTACTCTTCCTGAAAAATGTGTGTCATATTTTAGCATTTTAACACTTTTTGCCTAGCTCTCTATTTGTATCTTTCATATTCTTTATTGCAGAGTTTGTAGGTTTCATCAAAAATAGATTACATTAGATTGTACCTAAAGTAGCTTTCTTTTTTGATGGGTTGCTCAATGTTTTCACCTTTTTTAGAAACAATATTAGAGAAATACATATTTATATAGTTTGCTGTTACTTTAAGATTATTTATTTTACATTTCTTTATTATACTCTTATAAATTTTTCTTGGATTCTGCCAAATATTTTGTTTATATAATTCCATACAAAATAAGTATTATTACCGTAAAAGTTTGTTACCTTTGATTCAAATTTAATTTTAGCATCTTCTATTACTATATCTATGATTTTTATGTAGTATTTGTAATCTCATTTTAGTGTTTCGTATTTGCATTTTTTTTTCCAAACGCCATATCATCTTTCTTTAATTTTAAAAGAAATTTATGATTTCTCATGTTACTCACCATTTTCTTGGGTTTAGTATTGGTTTTATTTTTTCAATTTTTTATTGACTTATTTTGAAATCTGTGTCTTTTACTCATTGGCAGCATTTGCTTTAGATTCAGACTCAAGACTAATTTGTACTTATTAATATTGTACTTAGTTACCAATTAACAAAATACTGAAATAAATTCATTCTATAAATAAATAGCACGTAATAAATCGTATTGTGAAAATGATTTAGGTCATCAGGAAATTTGTTAAATAAAAAAAGATTTACGAAGAAACAAACTTTATTGCAAATTATAGTATATAAAATAAAGGAAATACATTCCCTTCTTATTTATTCAGTATTTAAAAAATACCTACTCGTTCTGGTATAGAAAAGAACATTTCAGTGTAGTATAGTGACTTGCAGAATCGAACGGCGCCAGAAGTGGTGTTAAACATATCCAAGAGCAACGGGAGGAATTACCGCGCGTCAATTACTCTGCTTTGAAGTCAGGTCGATATTGATTAAAAACATACATTTCGCACGAACTTGATCAAAAAATCAAGGATAGCTTCCATCAAAATTAAGTTAAAATCATTTATATTGAAATGTTGTAGTTAATTATTTAATGCAAAAACAAATATAGGTAGTAAACAATATTTGACCAAAAAGTCTTGTAAAAAGAAATAATTTCCCTTCAACTGTTGAATTATTGTAAGTATTAAGCTTTTTCCTTTCTGTGATAAATGGTTTGGCAAAGAACAAGATTTATTAATTTTTTTTCAAATTAATCTCGCGTTTAAAGTTTTCTCAGAAGTTTGTACAAATCAATGCTTCTCGACATTACTCACTTCGATACTAATATTAATTTTAACAACAACATTTCCTCGCCACCACTTTCATAGTTAGGTCAAAAATTATTGTAGTTTCCGTATAAACAGTAACAATATAAGTAAGCGTTGATACATGATGCCTCATACGGACTTCCGTCTGTTACTAAACAAAAATTAGAGAAGACTTTCTCACATTTTTCCACAGTTTAAGAAATACAGGAGGATTCCATCACTTGGTTGACAGCAGATATGGGACACGAATTAAGGAAAGACAGCTTCAAATCAACTTACGATTCCGCACCAGCAATGTATCGACACGCAAGGTATCTATTTTGTACAAATATTGTAAAATCGAAAGACGTTTTGCCAGGTTACTTATTTTAAATATTTTAGTTACATTTTGTATTGTGCAAATTGTTTACAATACCGACGTTAATATTTTAAAATTTGGGCATTTTTTTAAATTCTCAAGCTAGAACTTCTTATGCTTTATGCGAAGTTGGGGTAAGACAGGAACCTTAACGAATTGCCAAAAAAAGTACTAATCTTAATTTTAAAAAATTAGAAACTTTGATTAGAAAACAATCTAACTTTCTTCTCGTTAATGTTAGTAAAAGAAGCCCAAGAAATATTATTATTCTTATAAAATAACAAAAAAGAAGTAAGTACGAAAGTCTCAACAACTTCTACCCATGCGGTAAGACAGGGGAGTCTTTGCATAGAGATGGGGTACGACAAGCCAGACTAACTTCCTTGTCATTGTCTTATACATCTGCACACCAAAACATTCCCATTTACGACACATTTGACATGCGATCCATTCTTTATAAGAGTCCAAATAGAAACATTTTATATTCTCCTTCCTTACTATGTGATTCTTTAAGAACTTGTTTGACTTTATTTCCCGAATGCTTTGGCATATTACATTTTCAGGCCAAAGACTCATTATACTCAACAAATTAGATAGGCTTGTAGCCGGAGTGAATTCGTACATGTCTTTTCAGAGTACGTTTCTGAGAAAAAGAACCTTTACACACATCACAAGAGTATGGCCTCTCTCCAGTGTGAGTTCGTACATGTCTAATCAGAACGCTCTTATTAGTAAATGATGCCTTACACACTTTACAGGAATATGGCTTTTCCCCAGTATGTGTCCTCATGTGCACCACAAGATGACTCTTAACAATGAAGGATGCTTTACATAAATCACAAGAGAAAGGCTTCTCACCAGTGTGAGTTCGAATGTGTGTTATCAAGGAAGAGCTATAAGGAAAAGTTGCGTCACACACATCACAAGAAAAAGGTCTCTCGCCATTGTGAGTTCTCATGTGACTTTTCAAAACATCCTTATACTTGAAAGATGCTTCACAAGTATCACAAGAGAATGGTTTCTCCCCAGTATGTGTCCTCATGTGCGACTTCAGACTATTCTTATCAACGAAAGATGCTTTACACACCTCACAAGAGAAGAGCTTCTCCCCAGTGTGACGGCGAATGTGACATAACAAACCAGACTTATCAGAAAAAGATGATTCACATATATCACAGGAGAAAGGCTTCTCGCCAGTGTGAATTCGTTTATGTCTTTTCAAAGAATCCTTATAAGGGAAAGATGCTTTGCACAAATCACAAGAGAAAGGCTTCTCTCCAGAGTGTGTATACATATGATTTTTTAAACTCCACTTATTAGAAAAGGGAGCTTTACACACATCACAGGAAAATGGCTTCGTGTG
This sequence comes from Laupala kohalensis, assembly GCA_002313205.1. Lineage (NCBI taxonomy): Eukaryota > Metazoa > Arthropoda > Insecta > Orthoptera > Trigonidiidae > Laupala > Laupala kohalensis. The sequence continues at coordinate 13,890 of NNCF01129488.1, forward strand.
AGAACGCGAATGTTTACTTAGACGTTCCCTAAAATGAAAAGAAGCTTTACACACATCACAGGAGTATGGCTTCGTGTGAGATAGCGAATGTTTACTTAGAAGTTCCCAACTATTAAAGGAAGCTTTACACACATCACAGGAAAATGGCTTCACGCCAGTGTGAGTTTGAACATGTCTATTCAGATGACATTTCGTAATAAAAGAAGCTTCACAGAAATCACAAGAAAACGGCTTCTCTCCAGTGTGAGTTAGCGTATGTCTTTCCAAATCACACTTCTGAAGAAATGATTTTTTACAAACATCACAAGAATATTGCTTCTTGCCAGAGTGAGTTCGCAAATGTCTCCGTAAATAACTTAAACTAGTGAAACCTACTTTACAGACTTTGCATGAAAATGATTTCTTAGCAGAGTGAGTACGAATATGTTCTCTGAGAAGGTACTTTTCTCGAAAGCACTTATCGCAGGTATCACACGAAAAAGAATTCTCACTTAGGTGTAGATTTGTCACTCGCTTAAGACATTTACCTTCAGCAACATGCGGATGAATACTGTTACATGATAACTCTTTCTCTATTGAAGCATTGCATTTTCCCTCGTGATTCTTTTCACGGCTACAAACTGAAACACATCTCTCAGATCTCAACGTTTCCGGTTCTTCTAAAATATCGCTCAACTGCTTTTCCTCTTCAGTATCCGATAAGTACGAGTTTCCTCTAAAAGCTGAAAAAGGAACGAAACAAAATAAATTTAATAAATAATAAATATTGTATGTAAATGATATTTTGACTATTTCGTATAAGAGTGCAAGCACGAATAGTAACTGACACGTTAAAATGGTCATAAAAAAAGAATAAAAGTACCAAACCATTACAATTGCACATCAAAATTTACACAGCTCAAAAAAGGGAGAGAGAGAGAAATTCAAAATAGTCAAATTTTATTTGTGCAAAAAATCAAACATACAAGCAACAAACACTTATGGGACTCACAACTTACTATAAGATTTATAATCAGACTGCGCTTTTTCAATAATAGCGTAAAAGATATAAATGTAACAAAAACAATTACTTTTAAAACTTTATAGGAAGCATGTAGGAAAAAGTACAGAGAAAAATAATATTTACTCAAATTACGGCAATGTAATACGGATTTGGTGAAGAAAGATTAGAGTGAAGGTGTGCAGCAAGATGACTGTACTTTAATAAAGATGCGACATATAGACATCTGATATTTGGAAGTTACTTACTCGTAATATTATTTCATATCCTAAGACAGGTGACATTACTAATTTAAATAATTGTCGTCAAATTGTGAATTGTGATAATTTTGTAAGAATGTTTGATAAATTGGTCTACAACAGGGTTAAACCTTTCATTTATAATTTATTACACCATACCAACATGGCTTTATTATCGGTATCTCCACGGAGACTAATATAATAAACTACCTCAACTACATCACTAAAAGTGTAAATTAGGGTAATTCTGTAGGTTCTGTACGTGCTGATATATCAAGTGTACTTTCAATCATTTATAAAAGGTAGAAACAAAAATTTTAAAACTGATGTTTTATCAGATGAAACTTCACTTTTATCTGGAGTTCATCAACATATAAATGGGACCAATTCTTTTTACTTTATAATAATGATTTACATAAAGTAATAAAACATAGTCAGTAATTACTATTTGCTGATGATTCTAAGCTTTTTAGAACCATTCACACATTCATTCAATTTATACATGCAAGAGTTCATATTTCTATTAATGAATCTCTGCTGTTTCATGGATCCAGAAGTATATACCATTTCACTGCCACACACTCAACTGATCTATAAACAAACAACTTCAACAATCACAAGAAGCTAAAGGGATCTCAAGTACTTTGAATATTGATGTAATTTGCACCAAACACACAAATCAGGGCTATTTACTTTCTGAGAAAACTGAAGGATGCTTATCCAGAGGTCAAGAATGGGTGGTCGAAGTGATTACATATTTGACCAATGGTTACAGCTATCTGTCAGTTGTGAAACAAAAACTTTGACCGGAGGAGGTTGTATCAGACCTAAGAGTGTCAAAAAATTATTATAATGTAGCATGTGATCATTTGTTAACTTCATACTTCTACATGCAAAATATCATGAGTTTCTTCTTTCTTTTATTTTTTCATAAACATTCTAAATACGACCATATACATTCTTAAGAAATAAAATGTATTCTCTCGAACTCGAAAGCATGCTATGATCACATTACAATTGAATAAAACCCTTTAAATCTTAACACGTTTTATATAAATGGTCTGCAGTGCATTATAGTCATGTGCTTTGCTGCCAAATCAATATGAAGTCCTCAAGTATGGGATATAGCCTGTTAAAGTTCCATCAGCCAGTGGAGTGATATGTGTAACAACAATGCGCAACATTGAAATCCATCACTGGTCGCTAATTAAAAACATGGCTTTATTTATCACTTGCTAGATGTTACATACATAGTTACACACATTTGCATTTCACTTCAATGTAATCATGGCATTCTTCTTAATTTCATTCCTCAATATCATGTCTAGTTGTTTCTAGCACTTTTTTTAAAACTTATCTCAATATACTTTGCATGTAGAGGATTGAAATAATTAAATGTTGTCTGAAACAAAACACTGATCATTCGCTAAATAAGAATTATTTGTCACTTATAGTTTATTTAATTAACATTAATTTAATGGACATATCAACCAAAGACGCCAAAATATCATGTTTTGTCAAACATTTCAGGTTTTAGAAAATTATTATTCATTCATAAAATCAATTTTTGTACTTTTGTATATGAAAAACCAAATTACAAATCGTATGGTGGTAACTGTATTCATCAGTGATCTTACTTGTACTCTACACAGCTATTAGAAGTCAAGCATCTAAATTTAAAAATCCGATAGTTGGTCCTGTGATGTTCGATATTTATAGTGTTTTAATAATTCAAAGTACCAGTGAACAATTCCAATAAATATCAAGGATTTCTAGATTTCTTTATACAGTTCTTATTTTGATAAAGATGTAAAAATGTGAAATCCGGAAAGACACCAAGCTAAATTAGTTGCAAGAACACACAATATATTCTTACAAAGTTCATTCAACTTTGTTCATTTGTTACCAATCATACATCTGATACAACATTAATAAAACATAACTGTTTCAAATATATGCAAAGTACTACTGTATCTAATGAGCGATTCTATAAAACCCACAGAACCGACTAGTATTGACAAGTATAAATTAAGCAGAAGAGATAATTCGCTAGTACAGGCAGAATTCCAACATGGCAACGAGGTACCTGGGAGAGTGTCAGCAAAAAAATGTAATTTAAAGGGAAAAATTAGTAATATTTGCAACTATTATTGACTTTCTTGAATGTCCAATTAAACATTTTCACAAATGTTTTAATTAGTTAGGTCACTCAATCTTCTAAAACTTAAGGTTACATAATTATCTAAAGAAATAAAATATGGTAAAAGGTAGCACTAAATTGGATGCCATTTTCTGTACAAATACTGTATATTTTATGTTTATTTCTAATTATTTAAATATCATACTGCAAGAAAAAAACAAGATCTTAATTTATTTTGGGAAGTAGAGAAATCAATCGTTTTCCGGTTCCTTATAAACCATTAGCCATTTATCACATAGAGTTGATTTAATACATCTGTTCAGACTTTTCTTCATTTTCTCATTACAAAGGTGAACATCTATGAACACTGTACTCTTAAAACGTCTGTAACCAGTCAGTTTGTCCTCATTCTTTCCTGTTACAACAGTTAGTCCTTTGAACCTAATCATCCCATGTGCAGGTCAAATCAACCAAATGTCTGCACATTTATGGTCCTTCGACCTAGAAGTCTTTCATGTACACCCATTTGTCTACGAAACATAGTTGTCTATGCAACTATCATATTAAACGATTTTACCGACAGCTTAACCCAAAACTTAAAAAAATCCATAAGGAGTCTCTGTTCAGTCATTGTTTAATAATATAATAATATATATATATTAATAAATAATAATATATATATATTAAAAATTTAAAAATTTTAAAATGCCTTACCTGAAATTTTACTATCCTTATCCATTGCATCATAGGGTTTGATTTTCTTTAATACAACTCTCGCCTCCTTAATTTTAAATTTACTGGTGCATGCACGATCTAATCCTTGGTTCATATAACGTTGACAACCAATAAGAGATGATTCCTCTTCTCCACTATTTACTGCCACACGCCTCAGCTTCAACGACGGTGGTTCAATATCTTCGGAATTTCCAATATCAAGATCAGCATCAAATGATTTTTCTTCTTTCAAATTAAATTCAGACATTTCACAGATTGATTCAAATTTTACTTTCAAAACTTCTGTTCCTTCAAAAATACAGTCATCATTGAAAACAGAAATGACATTTACGCTTTCAACTGGTTCACTGTCTGTCAATATGTTATCTGCAACACTTGTTGATGACTCATTAAAGGATTGCTCCCTTTCGTGAATAAAAGGGACATTGTTTGAACCTAAATGGTCTTTCATTTGTTCAAAATCCGCAATGACTTCTTTATTCTCCATCTTGATTTGTGATTCAGTTAGAAATTCCCGTTCCCGCTTAAAATTTACTTTATTACTTCTGTCACAATCATGTGCATAATCTTCAAGGGGATTTCTCAATTCTAAATCAATGGTACACGAGGTGATTTGTTTATCATCACCCTCCTCACATTTCACAGATACTGAAGGAACAGCAACAAAAGTAATAGGATTTAACTCATCCTGCAAATCTTCTCCACCTGTACACTCTTCATCCTTCGCTACATCCCAATAATTGGGAATCCGGCCATTTGGATGATCATAGTTCACATTTAAAATATTTATTTTTTCTCCTTCAGGAGAATGTATCGATTGTAGATCAGTGTTATCAACACCGGAATTACTTCTGCCTTCTCTTTCATGAACTACATCTTGGTTATACATTACCCCATTTCCTTGAACAGGCAAATTCCTTTCATTGTTCTTCAAGAGATTCACTCCACATGAAGGAGCATTGTTGCCCTCACTAGTGTTCTTCATGAAAAAAGTCTCTGAAAGCTAGAAACCCAAGACATTAAAAAAGAGTATAGACACTATTCTGTATAAACACACACTGCATTAAGGAACTTACATTTAGAGAAGCACACCTTAATGATGCAATCTCTAATATTTTTGCAGTTTCTGTGAAGAGAGTCACATCAGAATCACGTACATCAGCTTCTCCGTAATACATCATATCCAAAATCAGTTTCATTATATTGTGTTCAACTTCTTTAAAAGCTAAACTTGTCATCCCACCATCATTCATCAACAGCTTCTATTTAAAAGGACAGAATAATAGTATCATACAAAAGAAATGTGGTGAAATTCACATACATTAGAAATTAAAAATAAACACATAAAACAAATAAAATTCAAATATACATGGTGTGTTTTTTTTTAAAACATAGTTTTAGTATAATAATGTGAAGGTGGTTATATGTCTTATTAAATATTTATTCACGTCCAGGAAATGAAGAAACCACATGCAATTCCCTCAAATTGGAATCCTGTAAATTTCAAATACTTAACATGGTAGTACCATGGCAATTTTTAACAATATAAAACCCAAAGCTATTTGAATTATCAATATGCTTCATTATCGAAGATTTATGACATGCATAATTTACTAATCAATGACAACTCTTATTTACTAAGTATATTTAGAACACAAGGATATCTATTCAGACATTTTTTGAGGTGTCATATGAGTGAAGCATTTAGCAACTACAACTCAGTGCTAATTGAGTATTACATCTTAAACACTCAACTGCTTTGACTGACCACGCCCTTCTTGCGCACTCGCCTAACAGCAGGTTCCCTTCCGGGTCGTCACAATCTCTTGGGAAACAGTATAATTAACTTGCAGACTCATTTTATTGCAATTTTATGTGTTATTAAATTATTCTGTTATTTTTGGAAACACAGTGTTCATATTTCTCCTCATTCCTTTTACTCTTCATTGTCACATTTGGTCCTTCAGGTCATAATTAAAATTTCCGTGCACTCGTTTGTTCTAAGAGACAAATTTGTCCGCACCATATCTTTTCACACAAAGAAATGATAATATAATTTGATATCTTACTCTATACTATACATACCATTAATCATTAAATGTTTATAATTCATTTCTATGTCTCATGTTTATTAATTATTCAGAAGCTGAAGAGATATAAGACAAAGCTACAGGAAACTCAATAAACAAATAAATTCTTTTGAAAATACTGGCTCTCAGTATACATACGTATTCTAAAGTTATTTTAATACAAGTCTGTAGCTTCTTAGAACAAACTGTACAAATAATTTCAGTTAATACATTTTATATGTTCTTTATAACTATTCCTTCTAGAATTTTTATAAAAGTGTCCAAAATAATATTCCAGAGAACTGAATCCGATGTTGAATCATCTAGACATCCCTCCACTATTTCTCTTCGTTCACCTTGCTCCTCCGACTTCAACAGAGACGTGTCTATAGCAAATAAGATGAGTATCATATACACTTCCCTTGACTTTCAATTTCTTCATCTTTTTGAGAATTGTTTCACGATCTGCATCGTCGAAACCTCCCCTCAAATCCTCTAACACTCACAATGCTGCCAGTAGTTTTCAATCTATGTCTGAATCATCTCATACATTTTTTTTTCAAAGAATATTTTGCATTTAGTACTACTCCAAAAATTGTCCAAACATAATACAATGCAACATTGTGGCAGTGCCATTTACGGATATTGATATTACACATCACAACAATATGCAATACAATACATTTTGTGAGATTTTTGTTTGACACAAAACTGTAATTGGTCAATTAAACAAATAATTCAAGCTTACCTCAAATTATAATAAATCTCTCAAATTGTACAAAAATTTCAGACATAAAACTGGCACGCTCAATATACTTCTATTTTAATCATATGTTATGATTAAAAAACTCATACAAAATGTGTTAAAATTATGTCCACACAATATCTAAAAAAAGTACCTTCTCATTAAAAAACAGACTAACCTAATAAAATTAACAGAATACATGTAAATAACTTTAAACAGTGTGATATAAGATTATTTAAAAAAATCGATATATAATAAGATAATCTACCATAAATGACAGAGTAAAGAATTTATATATTTCTTCAGGACCAAGATGTACATAAATTTCTACCAAAGGATATCTTTTTCTTGAAGTAAGAACAACAAGAATTAACACTTAGAAAGTAAATGATACACAAAGTTTAACATAAAACAAAATATCAAATGTGAAAAGTCATATTTCAAATCAATCTATGAATTAATGCCAAAATACGTTAATCACAAATATGCTCCTTGGGAAAATAAAAGTTCCTATCAAATGTTCCTTTTTAATTCAATAACTGATTCTACATTAATGATTTGCATTTAACTGGATAAAAGACAGAATTTTTTGTAAATATGTAGCACAAATAATTTTGAAGTATTGGCATGCACTTTGGTGGATAGCATAAGGATACATTGCCAACTTGAAAAAAAAAGCTACCATGTAAGATTTTATTGCAATTGACATCCAGTCAATAAAGTTACATAATTTAACAAGAAAGTATACAATTAATTTTTTTTAAGGAAATTTTCAATGAAATCATTATATATGGTGGTACATTCAAAATTAATAAAGAACACACACTATAATTATAGCACAAATACCTATAAATATCCAGAACAGTACTGTACCAGTAAGCACTTTCACTGTTGCATAAATGGCGCTGTTCAACACAGTAATCAGAATAAATGAAGATTGATTTATGTAATATAAAACTTATATTATAAATATAAGACATGTAGTATTTAATATAATAATATAAATCCATGGTCAAGACCCTTGCAAAAATGACCCCACAATTCATTATGCAATAGCGTTTTGAGATTAGATCAATTCTAAATTCTAGTAACTTTATAAATCTACTTCTCTTAAACGAGTGTGTCTTTTATGTATGCAGACTGTAACAATACATTTTTCAGGAAGTTTGAAAAGGAACAAAATCCTGAAAATGTCTATATTGTGGACAATTTTCTAATGTAGGACAAAAACATAACACACAGAAAAAACCTAATTTAATAGAATGTCTGGCTATCTCGAAGTAGCATAAATGGTTTAGTGAGGTAATTAGAAAGAAAAATTTAATATTTAAACAGTATACGAACCCTTAGGTTCAATATTGTACCAGACAAATCTACAACAAGTCTGACTATTAAAAAATTAATTTGCATTAATAGAAATAATATGAACAATGCATCGAAAATTGTAGAAAACCAAAAAAAAATCATAACTAAAAAAAAATATTAACTGCATCGCAACGCTACCAATAGTAAACTATGCTTGCCTCTGGCATAATGCTATTATTTAAATGAATTACTACAAAATTGTTTTCATGAAAAAGAAATAAAATGTAATTTTTTAGATATAGAGTTGGTGGAAATAGATTCAACAATGTACAGACATTATTTCCAATGATGAAAATTCTTGCTAGTACTAATACTGAAAGAAATGTTTGTCAATGTGCACTAGTACATAATTTTATCCATAGGACATAATTGGTTATTATAACTTCAATACGGAAGAGTATAAAACAAATCAGTGACATATGTTAGGTTTCAAGAATACTATCTTATAAATGTGTTCATGTTTTACATTGAACTGGATATAAAACCACAGATGCCCATGAAATTCTGAAACAATTTAAAAATTATACCTAAATAATGAGTGCAAGCTTTTTGTGTCAGAAGCAACTGAGTTGGCTGTTGTGAGCACAATTCAAGTGCTAATTATCCATTTTTAAGCAAATGATATGTGCTATGTGCTCACACGTTTCCTTGTTCATGAATCCACAAAATGTTTAATCAGAAAATGAAAATATTACAGTTATTTTAAATGTTTTTTGTGATTTCTAGCCTTTGCTTTAGTTAATCAAAATTTCTTAATACAGAACAAAGTAATTAATTCTGCATTGATTCCTAACTCAAAAATAAGTAAACGCCCTAACAGTGGGTCACTGGGCTTTCGGTTACACATGGTTGTAAATATTATTACTATATGTAATGTGTATTATTACTCCTTATAAATGGATTTTTGAGTTATTATGCCGTATACTTAAGCCAATGTAAGCTTTCTAGTATTATCCTCACTAATAAATAAACAAATCTAAGGTGACAGCCTACTACGAAAACGAGTATAATGTTCAAAAGTAGAGTGAATCAGATAAGCTCTGGGACCCTTTAATTCAGTTTCTAATGAATTCGGAAAACTAATGAAAACACTCAACTCAAACGGTAGACTCAAGTTCACTATCTAATATATTCCCCAAACAATTTCAAAATAATGGACAAATATAAAATCAAATTAGAAAAGTGTCGAAAGTTGCCAAGTTGAAAAATAAAATAAAACAAATGCCTTTGCAAAATGAGATAAAATCTACACTTTACCCAAAATTGATATAGAATGAGAAATCACAATTCTTCTAAATGTGTCCTGTATAGGTATATTCAATCTTTTGGTAAAGATATGATAAATGTTTTGAAACAGAAATATAAAGAATTGAATTACTAATGATCAAACAAAATCAAACTTTGATGTATCAAATAAATGTTCTATAAAATGATAATATTCATTGCTCTTCAATAGTGGCTAAAATATCCTATGCAGTAGATGGCTGTGATAGGAATGCTGTTTATACCATTCTTATGTGTAAAATGCTATGTCATGGTTTTAATGAATTAACTTGAGGAAAAATTTTCATATTTGTGATAGTGCCAACATGGATTCAAAAATAAATTTACATAGATTTGCCTGTTCTTAGATATGCTACACAAAAATGGTTGCAATATAAACCCAAAAGCATGTCCGTGAGCGTGAATAGTTCTGTTTTGTTCTCTGTAAGACATTACCTCAAACAACACATTCTTAACTACCCTATTCCATTGGATTATACAGTTTGCTCCATATACATATTTGCCCATTGTATTTGAGCAATGTTGAAGAAGGATCATGAACAGGAAAAAACTATGAGAAGGATATGTTGTGATGGATATTGTTAACAAACTTCTCTTTCAGTAATATTCCTGTATATTACCAAATTCACAAAATTATCCTGTATTTTATGTATATTCCTGTATTAACTCTATGAGTACAACTGTATATATGACAATACATACATATGGCAATTTAAAAACAAACTAAAAATTTCACATACTTGGGTAATTTGAGTGAAGCATATTTATATAAAAGTTTCTTGAGAGAATACAACGTTGGTAAGAAAGACGATTCATTACATGAAAAAGGATGTTTTGGGAAAAAAATTTAGTAAGCAAAGATATTTTCAGACAGACTTCATGGATTCATTTGCTGTGAACTTTCACATTACCTTGAACTGAACTATCCTTATATTAAAAAACCTTGAACACAATTCGCAGAAATAGTAAAAAAGTATTGGATATAGGAAATGTTTCAGTAATATTCCAAGGATTATGGTATATAAACATATCGCACGAGCTTCTTAACACACATCAGTAGTAACAACTTATAACTAAGTTACAACTTCCACTAACACAGACATATTAACATAACTAAAAAGGTATTGTCATGAAAAAGCACATTTAATTGTTTCAAAAACTTATTCAAATTATCAAGAGCAAAAGCAATTATAAACACATGTAAAACTTTACTAGAGAGTAAAACTATTACATAACCTAACAATTTCTAAAACAAAGGTTTAGAGAATAAGGGACATTCCGTTGCACCTACCTTTAAGAATGGACTGTGCACTGATAAAATAATCTTATGTGCATGAATTAATCCTCCCTTTGTAACTATTTCGCAATCCGTCAATTCCATTTTCTCGTATAAGTTGCCAACAGAACTCATAAAGTGAGCAGTGTGATCACTCAAACGCATTAAAGGCATTTTATCACGATCTATAATAAACGCACAAAAGTAAATGTATCTTCAATTCACAGGTATAATAAATATACTTCTTTTTATTTCCAACAAAGCGCTTTTATAATCAACTTCCTTCCACAGCACATTCAAAAAATACGAGAAACCAGTGAAGAAAGAGGAATTAGACTCGAAAAATTAATTTCCACGTATTCACATTCCCTTGTTACACGCCACAAAGGCTGGAACATCGCCATCTTGTGTAGCTACAAAATAAAACCCTAACATTGATCAGTGTACCAACCACAGAGCCGCTTGCAAGACAGGGCTGAAAACAACTGTAAAAAAAGAATGTATTATGGCATGAATTAGTGCCAATATGTAAAATGGATTTCATTAATTCCAGTGTAGGAGAAACTCATAAAAGTTCACTAGTGTTCGAGAATACCATTAATGTGCTTCTGAATTTCTGTTTACAGATTGTGCTGTGTAATGAGTGTAGAATATTAATCCCAAATATTTAATGGCGGCACCACTTTCCTAGTAAAGTATGGACTACTTCATTACAAATTATTTTATATTATTATTAAGTTACGAATAATGGCAAAAGCATTTAATCTAACCAGGGTTACTTCAAGTAAATGGAGTTTTTAGGAAACTAGTGGGGTAAGTGTTGATGATAAAAGATTGTATTCCTGATTATTCAACTATGGAATCTAATAATAATAAATTTTGTGTAGTAAGTTCCAGAAACTGTGTTGTGTGTTTAAAGATGAGGTGGTTACCATTAAATTCAATGTTAGGTGTGTGCTGTTTAGATGAATGAGGATTATGGAAGGAAACTATGCAAGTTTTATCAGTGTTGATTATGAGTTTATTTTGTTGGACCATTGGATTAGGGTGGCGAAAGTGTTAAGTAAGTTTTCAGCAGTTTTGGCATGGAATAAAACATTTGTGTCATCAGCAAAAAAAACAAATTTGTGGATTTTGATGATGGATGGGATGTCATTAATATATAGAAGAAATAGTATGTGGTGCCCTGAGGCATTCCGTTAGTGCCATGCATGAGCTGAGACCAGAGATGTTTTATTTGATTTTAATGATGGTGGGATACTTGTACTATTTACTGTCTTTCAGATAAATATGACTTTAGCCAGTTGTATCGTATTCCCCTAATTCCATAATTTTCTAGTTTACTGAGGAGAATTTCATGATTAATTATATCAAAAGCTTTTGTGAGATCTAAGAAT
>NNCF01129489.1:0-16662 GCA_002313205.1 Laupala kohalensis
AAATCGGCCATTCTGTTAGAAAATAATAATAAAATGAAATATGATAAACTCCCAAGTAAGATTAAAGATTGGGAACTACAATAAATTGTCCTGCGACGTACAGCCCATATCCTGCGCAAAGTGTTGTTGGGATCCGCAATGGAGGATTTGTTCCTGAGGAAGCTGGTTGTAACCTGGAACAATGTGGTGCTCCCCAAAGAATGACACTTATCTTTGAGAAATGAGAAATAATAATAATAATAGCTAGTACAGTGTGAGGTCACCCCCACTGGTGTTCTCCTCTGAAAGGACAGTGTCCGCGCTCCGTGTCATTTTTTAAAATACATTACTTTGTTCCTTTTTTCCTTTACTTAATTTATGTGTGGTTATAATTTACTAATTAGTTCTATTATGGAGGTCGTAGAAGATCTTTTTGGGAATCTGGAGCGAATTCTAATAAAAGATGGATCCACAGTTTTGCCAAGGTTGTAGATAGACGTGCAAGGCGACGAGGAAATGTGTTGAATTGTGTAGATAGTAATGCAGTGTGGTCTGGCATGCGACGGACAGAGAGTTCGCGGTGTAACTGAGCGTTTGAAATGTACCGAGGAGCATTTACCATAGTTCTGAGAATTCTGTTTTGAAATGTTTGTGAGGGTTTGAAGTTGCTGGAGCCTGTAGAACTCCACACGGGACAGGCATAAGTTAAAAATTATGGTTTTGTAAAAATGAAGAACTGTTGGTTTGATTTTATTTATTAGTGAATAGAGTTTCTGTGGAGAGTAATTTTGCTATGTTTATTCTATGATTGATATGACGCTTCCAGTTAGTTTCGTATCAAAAACGACTCCTTTGTATAACGTTATCAATTCTTCATGCATAATGTTAAACTTGCTGATACCTATCCTTAACATACTACAATACACTTTTTTCACTTTTTCTGTGACGTATTTTAAATGTTTCCAAAAATGAAGTTTCTCATTTATGACTATTCCCAAGTATTTAATATGTCGTTCAATCTTCAATTTTTCTCCATAGAGTTTTACGATTGGATTCCTCCTGTTTTCTTTTTGACAAGCCAAACCTTGGACTTTTCTAGTGAAAATTTGATTTTTTTGAAGTAACTAGAACACATCGTTAACGCTCTTTGACCTTCTCTTTCTATTTCATTTCGACTTCCTCCTTGTACCATAATCAACAAATCATCTGCATAGACAATGCTTGAAATACCTTCACCATGTAAATAATTCAGTAAATTGTCCAATAACACATTCTATAATATAGGTCTACAGCTTGAACCCTGGCGACACCTTCTTTTAATCTCCCCTATGATATTTTCTTTCCAATACATGTCGGTCCTCTAAGAACCCTTCCTTTAAGAACTAAAGATGTTACATAAATATGCAGGAACGGCCTTACTTTTTAATATTTCCATAATCACTTGCCAGTTTGCACTCTCAAACACCCCTGAAAATCAATTAAAATACAAAAACAGTATTTCATCCCTCTTTGTGTTACGTAATTTAATAGGTCAATTACCACATCTTCAGCACTCCTCCCTTTTCTAAATCCATATTGTTTATCATTAAGTTTGTCGTTTTCTTCCAAGTACTGTACTAATCCTCTTGTCTTTATTTTATGTAACAGCTTCCCATACGAAGTTAGGAGCGTGAAGGGTCGATACGACTGTAGTTTTGTTGGATCCCTATTAACTCCTTTTAAGAACTTGACGTTTCCAATTTTCCAGACTCGCGGATAATATCCTGTCCTAATACACTTGTTATAAATCGCCTTCAAAAAAATGGGTCTACAGAGATATTGTACATAATCATTCATCGTTTGCCTTGTCTCTGTCCAACGCCAGCTGGGTGCCTCCCACTGAGCTGTTGCGTCTCAAATTGCGTTTCGCGGAGCGTTAGTCAGGAGTTGATGCTCTGAGGATCGTTTGATTTGCGTTCCCAAACGATACCGACATCACACACGAACTTCTGAACCCTAAACCGAAACAACGCACTTTCAACAGATTCAATAATGATCTATGGATAAATGTGACACGAACCAATGGTTCTGTTTGAATAGCAAGAGCTCTTTTGTGTGGTTCACTATTTGCGAGACAATAAAATAAACTGGTAACTCACCATTACGCAAAAGAAGCCGAATAATTGCAGAAGTATGTTTGATGAGTATTAACCAGATTTATTTTCAAATCATGAACTCCGAGACAATCACTACAATTAATCAATTGCAGCATAATATGTTGTGTATTTTCATTCTACATAAGTATTTCATCGCTATAAAAGACTTGCATTTTGATATACATCATAACTGAAGAATTTACCTGCTTATGTTTGAAAGTTTGTCACGTCAAAGTATTGAAGCTCCAAATGTTGTAAAAATAAAATCAAGGAAATTATTGTAAAAGAATAATCAAGTCATATTGTGATCAGTAACAAAATGTTATTGCTATTATTTTATAAGGAATCAATTTAAGTGCCTAAATATTTTTTACGCATTTTTGATGTTATATTTACTTGAATCATGAAACCTCAACGACCATAAAACTTTGGAGTAAAGAAATAAGTAAAATTCTGTTTATCATTTGAATTAAACTAAATTTTAATTAAATAGAAAGTAAACAAGAAAGAATGAAAACATATACCTTCTATAAGCTTGGTTTTCTCTCGCTATTATTTTTCTGATGCCTGGCAGTTTCTCATCGTAATATTGACATTCATATTTTTACCCTTTTTTATTACGTAACGATAAAATTTCTTCTTTTTTTACGCATGTAATTTTCGTATACTTTGTATACTTTAAATTTGTGTAGTAATGTTCTATCCGTTGATGAGTTTTATTGTTTTTCTTTCGATCAATTCAGGTAATATGGTTATTTTCTACAATATATCTACAATAGTATAAAAGAGATTAACAATTTTCATAAAGCAATAAGCAAATTTTATTTTTTCATATTCTCAAAATATCTTAAACTCCTCGCTCTAATTTTTCCTCAAGCTACTAGTTTATCTAATTTTCTCATAATATTCAAAATTACAAATGAACTATTTTTCCAGGTAAGATACTTTTTGATGCGTTCCCTTTTATGAGTGATTAATTTTTGATAGTTCTCCAAGTTATTTATTACAATACTCCATTATTGTCATTTATAACTATGTATATATTATCTTTATAAGATGTATGTGGTATTTTAAATTAAACTTCTCTAAAGAAATCGTTTTGTATCTATTTCTGACCCACTATTTTTATATATACTATGACATTATAATACACGTACCAGAACTATTCTGCTGAGTACACGGAATAATTCTATTCCCATATCTTTCATCTATTAGTTACTAACTGGATGTGATAAGAAAAATGAAATTATACTAGAACGTTACAAAAACAACAGGTATTGTTGTTTATGTAGGATGGATTGGTCGTATTAAAGATATTCTACTCACCTTAAAATCGTGGGGACTTGCGGCATCTCGACGTAAATGAACACAGCTATGATTGATGTGTGAGAAAACATGAAAATAGACCCAAGAAAAAATGGGATGTAAGATGGAAATAAAAATCTACAAAATTACATCACGTTAGAAAATAAATAAGTTCCCTTCCCTAAATTCACCTTGGGAAGAAGAGACCAAACTATTTTGACGAAGTTGCAGATTGGTCACTTCAACCTCTGTCACATCCACTTGATCAAGAAGACGGACCCAGAGCCTTATCCCCTTTGTGCAGAATCAGTGTCGACCCCACATGTCATCTTGCAGTGCCCTCAACTCAGAAATCAGAGACATTCCTTAAATATACGAAATGACGTTTCTCATATATTCGAAACGCCCAGTGAATGCAAGAAGGTGCTACAACTTTTAAAATCGTCACAACCTGACTATAAAATAGACTATAAAATCAATTTCGAATAATATAAAAGTTATTGAGATATTTTCTACGCCAAATCGAAGCAAACACTCAATTCATTTTTTTATTTGTTTTTTTAATAAAGTCAGAAAGAAAATTCGGTCGCCTATATATTTTCAGAAAGTATTTTCAATCGACATAAATTTAAATTCTGAATTACAATGAATTTTAGGTCATTGCAATTTAGAATTTAAATTTCTGTCAAGTAAAAATTTGTCCTGACGTATGAAACAATACGCACCACTATTGAAAAATGACACCCTACCTCCCCTACCGTAGCCACCTCAACAATAAGCAAAAACCGGCAGTCGAAACATCTTATACGTAAACTTCCTCAGCAAACACGTAAAATTTCCAAGGCCTCCGGATGTAAAGTTATCACGAAAACACATGAAAAATCTAGTTCTCGACACTCTTTGCTCACCCGTGATTTGACATATTCAAACATCGCGCTATAACCAAATTCAAACAACGCCCATGTATTTTATTATCATCATCACATCTTTCATTTCAGTTTACGAAAAGTATATTCTACGTCTGCTTGGTCCATTTACTCTGCTTCTTCAAGCTTTTTAAAACAGTAAACTACTGTGTAAGTGTAGCAGACAGAACTTATTTTACTACTTCTATACCAAACTTTCAAGCGAAATACTGCTAATGCGGATGTAGTGCATACTAATTATACTTTACGCACAGAAAATCGAAGGAAAATCGTTGGAGCCGTTTTTGAGAAACATTCAAAAGAGTACTTCGTCCTTCATGTGAAGTACCCTTTGTTTTTAAGTAAAAGAAATTAGAGCACGTGCATCGACAACAAGTAAATTCTACCGTAAATACGAAATGCGAATTAAATTGATTCATCCATTTACTCAGTATCGCTGCGCACAGACGGACGGGCGGGCGGACGTTATGCCAAAAGCAACTTTTTCACAATCAGGGATCACCAACACGGTTATTTCGGTCAAAATCTTGTTTTCGATTTTTTTTTCACCATTAGAATACTTTCTATACACTATGTATATAAGAAAGTAAAAAAAAAATACTAATAAAAACAGACAGAATGTAATCACAGTTTGACAGATTCGAGAAACAGTCACATAACGTGCAGAAGTAGTCACCGGGAAATCAGGAAGAAATCCGAGTTTGGTAAAATAAAACAGAGCGCATCGTCAAAATTCCATTCAGTGACCCCGGGTTGAAAGTGAGATCCAAATTCAGATGAAGGAAAGGATTTCTACAAAACTTTGGACGTGACATTTTAGTTTGGATACTGTGAGGTCGGGATGAGCCATCAACATGTTGAAGAAATCTCACAAACAATTGGAGAAATACATTGTAGTATTTTTAAATGGGAAATGTAACGTGCTATTGGGGCTTATCTACATGGAGCGATAGGTGGCAGGATGTGGGTAGTAGGTTATTGTTCGTAGGTGCACCGCTTAGCTGGGTTTACCAACAACTTGACCCACATGGAGAGGCTAGTACAAGTTGTTAGTAATAGATAGAGTTATTGATATTAGCAGGAGGTAGATAGAGGGAGGACGTTTTAGTTTTTCATTAGTTACAGCTATATGAACTGGGACATTCATGTGAAAAGCTAGACAGGGGATTTTATCCGGGATGACTTAATGAACAGAAATAACGCTCCACCTGAGCCACCAATGGGGCTTACCTCTGAATTTGAATCTCACTTGAATTTGGATCTCACTGTCTCTCTCAGATGATACTCAAGATTGAGGTTTGTTGGTTGAAAACTTGAGAAACCACGGGACGAGTTCAAAAATACGTGTCCACAGTGTGGGGAAGGGGAGGACTGGATTCATTTTCTATTACCTTTGCACTGACTGAACACCAGCAAAACGTATGACTTTCGGAAGGGGTCTTCCGCGATACAACAAAAGTTATAAATATGGTAAATAAAGTTATGTGATTTAACAGATATACGAGACACGATTACTGTGCAGGATCATCAGCGTTGTCAGTACGAAGAAAAGAGGAAAAAATATTATGTAAACAAAAATGTTACGAAAGTCATTTTTTTTAGTGATAATGCTCTAATTATTAAAGGACATTTCATTCCGATTATGATAAAACGTATTATAAAACTATTTATTTGAAACTTTTCAGAAGGTAAAAATGTATAAGCAGTTAGTAGAAATATAACATCTTGTGTATTAACATATTATCACTAAATGTAGCATTAAATCTTACAACTTATGTTAACATTAATGTACTAATATAGGAAATAACGCTACACTAATGTAGCATTATTTCCTACAAGTAATTTATTATTAATAAGTAATTTTAATATAAGTTGCCACTAATAGTATTAAAGCCACATAGTTTTAATACAGCACCAATTAGTTGCCACTAATTAATTTTAAGCATTTTTGACAGCATTGGTGTCATCTTCATGACGTATCGGATTTTTCATAGTAACACTTGTCCTAGCCGCACGTGGTTGTCTATTATTAATATAATGTAATATTTTTTAACGAACATTGATGAGTTCCAATGAATAGTAGTAGGAAGTGGGACCGAGTATCATAAATACATTAAAAAAGAAAGTGCTGTCTTAAAATCGACAATCATGAACTGTCAGGACAAGTGATATCATATATGTAATATTTCAATAAAATAAGATTTCAACATCTATGTTAAATAAATTTTCCAAAAAATATTTCAATTAATTAAGTTTATTAATTGATAAAGGAAGAGATAAATTAAATACATGAATACTCAAAATTTTTTTGTTAACTTAACTCTGAAGTTTGCAATGCTTTGAGAGAATGAGCGTTCGCAACCACTCGCATTTGAAAACTACAGAGAACTTTGCATCCGCAACTGACCGCAGTGAGTTAACTTAACATTATTAACTTACGTTATTGCAAAATCTTGATGGGAATAATGTATTAATTGTAGATAAAGAATAAAATTATTTAAAAAGTTACAATTCCGTATTGTTGTACATTCATGGAACAATAAATGTATTAAATATACGATCTTATGCAGATAATTTATCTTTGAATAATAATTTCATATCCTGGTACATGTAAATAATTCTGCTACTTTATTGTATTTTGGATTTTTGTATATTGATATATTTTTGTGTACTGTAGTTGTCATTTAGAAGTATTTTGTGTATTAATTATAAACACCCAAGATATACCTAAACACACAGTTAAATGTCATGTTTGTGAATCTTGTATAATAATAAATATCTTACTGAATAATTATGTTTAATCCGCATCATTCAAGGGTGATTAATGATGAAGAAAACTTTAAATTTCCAGTCATATTTTATTTTACATTAAATCATGTGCTACACTAACGCACAAATAATTCCAAATAATTGATGAAATATTGATATAAATTTAATTAATCTTATAAGCAAAATATGAGATTCGTCATATTGTCCATTCAATTGCATGAATATGAGTAAAGATATTTTTCTTAGAAAGTAATAACATCGAATAAGTTTCTTTGTTCTTTCTTGACCTGAAAGTACTGAAATTGAAAGTCTTAGCAAATAGTTATATTTTTTTGGTTCATATTTGGGACCTGAAACTCACATTATAACTCCGTTCTCCATTTCTCATAACTCACTTCATTTCTTGGCTTTGACCCCATATTACCGCAATTGTGTCATGAAACGTGAAAATCGATTTTAATTTCATATATTCACTCATTTTTTGTTCCTCGCTAGTGCCATAAATTTAGTTCAAACATTTGTTAAAATGATACAATGAAAAGGTTTTTTTAGTGTTGTTTTCGTAAACGGCACAACAGCTTTTGATGAAATTCATATTGGTGTTTTTATATAAAAACGTGATATAGAATAACATAATCTTATTTTCCTTAAAATTCGATTTTGTACTTGGTAATTTTACGGAGAGATCTCTTGTATACTTATTATAACTTTACGCCATACAACTTATCACGGAAACGAATCTATGAACACAGAATATAATGAAGTAGGCTAACGTCAACATTTGTTAATGTTTTTTATGTGAGTGTTACATTTAAATATCTGCTTATGTTTACTCTTATTTATGCATTTTCTGGATCAAGGAACCGATCGATTGTATGCAATCGTTTTTGGTCCCAAAGTGCACGAACTAAAAAAGATTCCTGGAAATTTATGAAAAGTTTATTGTCCTCCACGTGGTCATACGCAGTTTGTACTGTTTTTTGACAATAAATTTATTATTATGAATAGTTTGTGAAGAAGAAGCAATTAAGATAAACTTTTTTATATCATTCAAGTCGGTAAAGGACAATTATTAATGATGGGATCGATGATATTTGTTAACCCCCAATAAAACGGTCATTAATGTAAAGACTCCAGATTTCTGGAAGTAACAACATGTCTTATTTTGATCAGAGGGAATCACAATCAACGCGCAGTATTGGTTTAACACCTTCACAAACGTGTGGAGTTAGAAATACTCACTGGATGGATACTATTTGTTGTTATCAATATGGTCCAGATCTCTTAGGTACTGGGATTTCTTCACATCAGTGTTGGAATATAAATTGTCAAAGTCCCATTTTTATGTTTCATTTCGTGTGAATTCGTTCAATACGCTTAATTAATGAAGAATAATTTATCTTTTGAATCTTTAATAATTCAAATCTCTTATACTTGTAATCAAACACTTGTTTTTATTAGTCCTGTTAAATGTTTGGCTGAACAGCAGCTGATCTTTTGCGTTCATGCAAACATTTACATTTCACGTGAACAATATATTCAATGACGAATATTACACATCCCGTTGCGTAACCTGCTGCAATAATCTTTATTGCACCACTTATCTGTTCCAATCCTGGACTATGAGTTATTCCTTCCAATGAGTTATTCAAAGTTATTCGTAACAGTTTTTCAAGTTCTTTGCGATTTTGTTCATACCAGTAGGTAGCAAGTCCCGATTCGGTTACGGCAGATGAAATTCGATTAATTGTCGGAAGAAATGGGGATCCATAAGGAAAAATGTAAGATAAAATGCTTTCCTGAACTGGTTCATCAAGTACGCGGAAATTCCTTCCCCCCCCTGGAATTACTTTCAATACGAACTTGGCCTCGCTTTCTCTCGCAACATAAGCAAATATTTCTTCACTTCTTACACGACCTATTGAAGTCAACTTGTTGAATAAACTTTTGGGATCTACTGAAGCCAACTTGTTGTGTAATATCTTTTCCACGGGGTCTTGCTGATCGGTAAACAGAGAATTGTCTGCGAACGCGTGGGACACAAATATTGATGGTATTGTTGAAGCTACACTCAGCTCTTTCAAATTGTTAACTGTATCATGATGCATGGGCGAGGTCACAGATCTGAAGTAAATTGCTTGAAAGACATTGACAACTACTATACTTGAAATTAAGGCTCCTATTATGGCTATGCGTTCTGAATCAGCTTTTGTGCGAGATATTTCTGCACTCGGAGTTGACGCGAAATATTCAATTACAGAGAACCAAATAAAGCTCACATCCCGAGACCAAACCTTCCTGGACAATAAACAAACCAAGAATACTCCAAAGTACCCAGCAATAAATGTTAACCGGGTTTTGGGTGTGAACCAGAGAAACACGGTTTCTATAATACCTATTACTTCTCCCTTTTGTAAAAATATAACCATGTGGTCATACTGGATGGGAGGATATGAGTATTCAACTATTTTCTTTTCGTAGAACTGCAAAGGGCGAGCATAATAATCCAAATCAGCTTTACCATCTATAATCATTTTCAAGGTCCCAGTGGCGGTTCCATTTTCAAAATATCGCCCGAACAAATGTTTATCTTCCAAAATGGTTCTATTCTCTGTTGCGTTTATGGCATTTGCCACACACTCCATAAAACGGTCATCCCTGATGTTGGTGAGCGCAACGATTGTATTATTCAGTCTCCAGCTTGCTTTGAACATAGCCAATCGTAATGGATACCTGTGGAGATAGAACAAGATATTTGTTACGAATGTGGAGAACTTTACATTTGAACAGAAGAGAAATAAAAATAATAATGTGTGTATCATTGAGCATATGACTACAGGTAAAAGTGGCGACTATCGGGGAATCGAATCCGGGTCTCCTGCTCTCATCGCAGGGGTGTTGGCCACTACACAACTCGTTCACCTTTTATACCCGTAAACTCAGGAAGACCTCAGACTCATCCCCATACAGGAGATAAGTCTCAGTCCGGGTTGTAGGTCTGGGTGGAAATGGTGTACGGTTGTGCAAGGCGAATGGGAGGTGTACTGGCTAATGACCATGCGATCATAGCAGGAATCCCGGATTCGATTCCCAACTCGTCACCATTTCCACCTGACTGAAAGTTAGCACATATGTTCTCGGTACACGGAAGAAATATATGTGTTGCATATAGAGGTTACAGTGTTTAAGTTATTTTTTGAAGATGATGTAGTCGTACTAGCCAAGTTTATTATATCATAAGTCGTTTCCAGCCGCTTGGCGATTATCATCGGTGCTGGATCTGTAGCTGACATTCGCCACACATTTCCCAGCTTTTATTATCGCCATATGGCTTAAAAGGCAGTATGATATAATGAACTAGGCGAGTATGGGTGCGTCAGTTACTGTTACATGGATCGAAGAATTGTGGAAGTCCGATTTTGGCGAAGTATGCGATACATGGAATTCATTTTGAACAGTGGCAAGAAGGTATGTGGACCTTCATATCAAAATTTAATTTAAAAATGACTTTATTTTAACATAAATATTTACAATATATGCTTAGGGTCCGCGTACCTTATAGAAGCGTTAATTTATAATACTTATTTTAGAAAAATAGAATGTTTCTGGAACTGGGAGAGGAGTTATAGTGTGACTTGTGTCAAAGTACAAGTATTATCCAGACCCGTTCAGTCCCGATTGATCAGGATCATTAGAGGTGTACTTTAATTCTAAGTGAACTGGCATTTTATGTATGCTATACTACGTAGGGATGGTACAGTACACTTAAATTGTTTGTCAGAAGTTTCATGTCATTCGTCGTATGTATCACTTAAGCTCACCGGACAAAATATTATTCACCCCCTCAGAAGAGCATAAGTAATTCAGATCAAAGAGAATAAACCTTTTTTTTTTTATTTTTTCTTCAAAAATAGTAGGTAAAATGTTCTTGCTCTTAAGTAACGTTTCCTTAGGAGTAATTTAACTTAATATTTGAAAGTTAATTTTTCAAATCTAATAGTAAATTTCAAATATATGGGAAAATAACTTTGTTAATAATTGAATGTCTGCTCACATTGTAAATATAACCGAAATTCAAAGAATACTTTCCCTCGTTGCGAAAGGAAACTATTTAAGTTCTTATGCTGATATTCCATTTTCTGCACTACAAAACAAAAAATGGTAATAAGAAAGCTACGCAAATTTTTATTACACAGTGTTACCTAGGTGAAAGGTAGTAGTGATACATGGTAATAGTAAAATATTATACACCTGGGAGCGACTAATATTTCGTTCGGTGAGCATATTTAATGTGTGGTTAGAAGTTTCTTACTTATGCAAATTGTACATTTGCAAAGGATTTCCTTCCTCAGCATGGATAAGCTCAGGCGTGAGATTCTTGAATATTCCATATTCTCCTCGAAGATTCTCGATAAACGGATAATAAGCCACCATAGTTCCCTACATTGAAAAAATACAACTTTTGAAACTGTGTTAAACAATATTTTAAATTTAAAGAAAAATTAAAACCTATAATAATAATAATAATAATAATAATAATAAATTTATTGTCAAAAAACAGTACAAACTGCGTATGACCACGTGGAGGGAAAAAAAACTAATTTACTCTCCGGAAGCAAGCAAGGGACCATCCCATCAATTCCGATCAAGGGCCCTAAGGCAGAGGCGGATTCAAAAAATTCAGCAAAAATTCCTAGATAAGATAAAAAGTTAGCTGCGAGTTATAATACTAATAGAATGTCAATATGTTTGTAATTTTAAGCAAAAAATTACATGTAAGTTATTATCGAACTATAGATTATTCTGAGTATAGTGCTTAAAAATTGAAATAACACTAAATTCACGATTTATTGTTACAATAGACCCGCCCCTAGACAAAGCCTAGAGAACCTGTATGATAAATCCGCCTCTACCCGAAGGAAAACCGGAGAAAAACCCGGGCCAGGATGGGGCTACAGAATTTATGTACACAAACGTGCCAATGTTGAGTACACATAAAACTAAATTAATATGAGCCATAAGACAACACAATCATGCAAGAAAATAGTTTTTGAAATTGTTATAAGTTGTTTAAAAAGTACTACAGCAATGGCGTGATAAAGCACAAGACGAATTTAACTTTTGTTAAAATCAATAAATTCTTTTACAGTGTAGAAGCACTGGTGCAGGAGGTAGTTTTTAACCGCGGATTTGAAGATATTCAATTTCATAATATCTTTTATATTCTTGGGCAGGGAATTATATAGAACGATTCCCGAATGGTATGGTCCCTTTTGGCAAAGAGTGGTTGACACTCTAGGGCGATGAATATTACTACTATTGCGTGTATAGTGTTCGTGAACGAGACTGTTTCGTATAAAGCAAGGGTGGCACTTCAGTAATTCGGTCTTAACAAACACGACCGTTTCATAAATATAAATGCAGGGAAGTGTTAAGATATTTAATTCCTTGAATAAAGGTTTACAAGAGTTTCGGGGGTGAGATTTACAAATTATCCGAACTATCCTCTTCTGAATTCTGAAAGTTTGAATACTCTGACCGGAATTACCCCAGAAGGTAATGCCGTAACGTAAATGGGAGTAAACGTTTGCAAAATATACGCAACGGGAAATACGTGGACTAACTGCGTTAACTAAGATTCGGAATGCGTAACACAATTTGCTTAATTGGGAATTAAGATTGTCAATGTGACAATTCCATTTGAGGTTGTCTTGAATATGGAGACCTAAGAATTTTGTATTTGTAACAGTTTTTAATTGTGTTCCGTTTAAAGAAAGAGAAACCTGGGGTAAAGATTTTGTGATACTATTGTGAAATGACATAGACACTGTTTTGTCAGTGTTTACAATGAGACGATTTGCATGGAACCAAGTCGAAAGGTTAGACAAAACTTTTTGAGCATTGGCGTGTTTACATAGTAAATTAGTGTCATCAGCAAAAAGAACCATTTTGCAATCTGATGTGGATGATGACATGTCGTTCACATACAATAAAAAGAGTATAGGGCCGAGAATTGATCCTTGGGGTACTCCGCAAGTAAGTGGCTTTGTTTCTGAAAGACAACGCTCAAGTATTTTATTTTTAGTATAGGATATTTCTACTTGTTGATATCTATCTTTTAAATAAGAAGTTAGCCATTGATGTGGAAGTCCACGAATGCCTAAAGAATGCAATTTGGTAAGGAGAATTCCGTGATCGATGACATCGAATGCTTTGGATAAGTCAAGAAAAACACCCTGAGGATTTTCTCCACTGTCTAGAGATGTGGTAACATCGTTTAAGAAGGAAAATATGGCGCTTGTAGTGGAAAAGGATTTCCTAAAACCGTGTTGATCGTCAGAGAGAATGTTATATTTTGATAAAAAATCTAGAAGACGCTTATAGAACAATTTTTCTAGGATTTTTGAGAAAGTGGGTAGTAGAGATATTGGTCGGTAATTTCCAATATTAAGTTTGTTTCCTTTCTTGTGTAAAGGTTTCACTTTAGCTCTCTTAAATATATTGGGAAACACCCCTTCCGATAAAGAACTATTAAAAATATTTACGAGTGGATTTAATATAGCGTGGGACGAAGATTTAACAATAAACTCAGGTATATCATCTATGCCTCGTGAAAATTTGTTTTTTAAGGAGCTGATGATTCCCATGACTTCACTGGCGTTAGTTTCGGAAGTGAACATAGAATTGGGTATGTGGGTGGTAATAATTGGAGGACATTGATTTGGATATATTGAGTTCGTTATTTTACCAACTTCTGAGAAGTGAGAATTAAACAAACTTGCGATGTCCTGAGGATTTGACACGATCTTGCCATCGTTTAGTAAAGAAACATTTTCTTCGCGATTTTCAGAAGTTGACGTGTAATTGTTAACAATATTCCACATGGCTTTCATCCGGTTGTTCGATTTTAGTATATGCCTGTCGTTTTCCATAACTTTAGCTGCATAGACTACTTTTCGGAGAATAGTCTTATATTTACGAAAATAATTATGGAATTCGGGTGGCTGGTTATAGCGTTTTGAAAGATAATATAAACGGCGTTTGTTTTTTGAAGAAATTCTTATCCCTAGGGTGATCCATCTATTGTATTTTTTTGTGTTAATTAACTTGCGTTTTATGGGAAAACTAGAGTTGTAATGTTTTAGGAATGTTGAGATAAATACATTGAATTTGTCGTCGGTGTTTTGGCAATTGTAAACATCTTTCCATGTTTCTTCACGCAAATAATTTACGAATATGGATTTATTTATGTCATTAAACTCTCTTGTAAATTTGTAAAGGATTTTAAGCGGTTTTAGTGTATTATTAATAGTCAATACTTGAGCAAGGTGATCACTGTATCCGGCGATAAACACTTCAGAGAGATACGAGATTCCATTGTTGACTATAATTTGATCTAGCAATGTTTGAGATGAGCCGGAGAGGCGAGTGGGGTCATTTATCGTAGTAATAAGGTTGAAGGAGTCGATAAGATTCTTGAATCGATTAACTGGTGAATGTGCAGAGTCGGATGTACTCAAGAAATCGATATTGAAATCACCACATATAACGATAGATTTAGTAGATTTATGTGCGATATGTTCTAAAACATTTTCGAAGTTCCGAAAAAATATGTCAAGATCTGATTGAGGAGGTCTATAAATACACAAAACAACAATACCGGTGTCGGTCAGTTCAACTGCAGAAATTTCGAACACACTATCTACGCAGAAGTTCTCGTAGCCTGTCAGTGGAGAAGATAAAATATCATTACGAACGTAGATACACGTACCTCCGTGGGGATTTTTGCCTTTAAAATTTTGCCGACAGTAAGAACTTGCTAAATAATAATTAGAAATAGCAGTATCGTTGATGTTGTTAGTTGAAAGCCAATGCTCTGTGAGGCATAGCAAATCGAATCGATTTTCGTGTACCAGAATTTCAATGTCTGTCAATTTGTTTGAAAGGGATTGGACATTATGATGAAATATAATTATTTTATTTTCGCAAAGAGTTTGTGACTCACGAGAAATGGAATCGACGTTAGATTGTGGAGAGGAATTTGAAATTGGTACAGCTTCTAGTTCCGGATGAAGCTCGCACACAGCACCTGAACGCGATTGTCACCTTCGAGTACCACATCGTACTCCTGAGCGCAAGTTGTAACGGTGTATGGGGGCGACAGGAGGAATAGATGTTGACGTGGGAGATGAGGAAGCAGTAGGTGAAAGAACGGGGACAGGAGAAGAAATGGGTGTGGAGATAGGAAGAGGAAATGGTGATGAGGTAGGAGCAGAGGGAGGTGGAGGAGATGAGGTAGAAGTAGAGGGAGGTGGAGGAGGAGATGAGGTACGTGCAGGAGGAGGTAATGGAGGAGGTGGATGATGTGAGGTCAGATGTGAAGCTAGGAGAGAACCGAAGTGCTGTTTCCCAGACGGTTTCAGGTGTAAACCGTGCTGGGTAAAGTCCTTGGCAGTCAGGTGTGGTTGCAAATCAAAAAATGTGATTTTTGTGTCTGCCAGGTGATGTTTTAGGGAGATGTTTGCCAGGTTAATTTCGTGGTTTATTTGTGGAACGTTGAAGCGTGGAGGCAGGCTAGAGAGCACTATGTTTGTGTGCAGGGAGGCCATTTTTAGTTTCTGTAGATGTTCAGACGCGTTAAAATGTCCACCCAAGTTGATATCGTTCTGCCCACCTATGATGATTACTGTGTCCCGCTCAGTGAGTTTTTTAGTGTAAGTGTCCAGTTCTCGAATAACTTCAGCCAAACGAGCGTTTGGCTTAAAGAAACCGGAGACTGAGAACTGGCTAGGAAGAAATCCACGCAATACGGAGGACATCTGACGACCGTGCGAATCAGCTAGTATGAGCATTTCTGTTTATTAATTTTATTAATAAAACCTAATTTCTGTTTATTAATTTTATTAATTGTTTTGGGCATGGGACCTGTTTTTCTACCGAACTGTTTCATAAGAGAGAGAATTGTTAAGGTGGGATATTAGATTGCTGTGAAACATATTGTACCAAACTGATATCTAAAATAGATGAGGAAAACCCCAGCTGAAACCTGGGCTAGTTCGGTTAAGCTGAGTTCACTCAAGCACTACCATTCAATGGATGGTAGAGGTGAAGACACCACCACTAGATCACCATGTTGGTTTTATTTTAGTGGAAATTCTAATTAAAATCTACAACATATTAAATATTATAATCGTCTACGATTAGGTGAAAAATACAACGGACTGGGGCTTATTGAGTTAACACCATGTATTTAAATGACTAAATAACAGTGATAACTGATAACTCTTTCTAGGGATCGGGATCGTTTCTCCACGTAGTTAAGTTTCAGCCCTTAACTCTCCAGTGGTATTTTACCCTCACAGACCATTCCCGTCATTTTTTTATTTGAAACTAATATGGAAGGTAGCTTAGAATCTTCTCGCGTAGCTGTCACAAACAGTTTGGAACTGTCTACTACATGTCTAAGTTACACTATTCGTTGATTTTTGTTTTTGTTATATTCATTCCCCTAGACCAATCTCACCTTCCGCCTATTATCTATCATGGTG
>NNCF01129489.1:17533-32058 GCA_002313205.1 Laupala kohalensis
TTGTATATGTAGTACTACGTATGAAATATTTTTTGTTTCTTTTGTTCAAAGTTATTCGCTGTAAATATTCTTCTACTTGTGGCAAATTGATACTGAAACCCAGTTGGATACTGTAGAAGGCGGAGGAGTCCTTATTTCCTTTCTTTATTTGTGACTGTTTAAGAAGTTGATATGGGAGGAATTTAACGGTGAGAGGAGGAGGAGGTTAAGTGGAGTAGAATACGTACACACAGGTCGATGACCATGTAGCGCATAATGTGATACTTGTCCCATAAATTCTGCAACACTTGACCATAGTCGTCAGTCGATTGGCATGTTCCCTTGTTGGATGAGTAATCGGCAGGCACAGCAGCCATGATGAATCCACTGCGAGGATGGTATATATCCCGTTGTTGGAAGAAACGTAATGCATCGTCTGGCCGACCCGTTACCTGCCACATAACCAATCAAAAGTGAGTTGCAATAAATGTGAAATGTAAAGTTCTATTGAAGTTTATCTACATGGAACGATAGGAGGTAGGAGTTGAGTGATGGGCTCTTGTTAGTATGTGGAACGCTTAGCTGGATTTACCAAAAACTTCGCCCACGTGGAGAAGTTAGTGGTAGTGGTTAGTAATAATTAGAATAATTGATAGGTGGATAGAGGGAGGAGGGTTCAGTTGTCACAGCTATATGACCTGGAACATTAATGTGATAAGCTACAAATTTTTTTCTGGCCATTCCGGGATTTGAACACGGACTGCCTTTCGAATGCGTTTGAACGCTACCACCTTAGCCACGAGGGGTGAATATTTATGGATTCCAGGTGACATAGGTCATCAATTTAAAAAAAAACTAGGACATAATACAGGCAAATGCCATTATGCCAAAATGCCATTATGCCAAGTATGCCAAAATGAAACGAAATGTCAAGTTTTTTAAAAGAAGAGAACCAACATAAACAAGTGAAAATTAATTGTAAAACTTACCCGGGGCGTACCTAGCGAGCCTTGAACCTAAAATGTAACGTAGTTTTATCCACACTTTAATGTTGCAATTCTTTCTATCAAATACGCATTCAGGGCTATGTATAATGATTATATTATTACTTCTGCCAAAAATCTGTCAGACTTCAAATGTTTCTTTTTCAAACAAATAAAATATCCTATTATCAAGCCATCATCAAGTAACGCATCGTATTTTTTTATGTCAAACACATTAAGTATACCTTATTGGTTTGAAAATTTACCAAATTTTTTCTTAATACGTCATCCAGACTTAGTTCTAATTTTTTTTTAAATTCAGGAATAAATATTAAATAACCATAGTGTGATCCCGAAAAGGCATTATTTTTGGTTTTCTTTTGGTTACTTTGAAGGGAGAACCCACTGATTTCGTAAAAAGATTAAAGCCACGGAGTTTATTAATCTGACAACGAGTATCTTATTTTCCCTCTAAATTTGGTTAATGAGCAATTTATAATCCCGCAAATTGAACAAGTTTACCTTTTCCCTATGTGTGATCATTTATATTCTCCCCTTCCAAGTACAGGATGATTATGCCATAATTTGTTTAATAATACTGACCAATAAATATACTTCATTCTCATTGAAGTCCTTTCGTGGTAGAGACTTCTTAGATGAAGAAATAATCATAGCAATGTCCTCTTCTCTGTTCATAAATTTGGCCAAGCTTTGGGTAACATCACTCTGCGCCATATCTTGACCCAGGTTCACCATGATGACTGTGCGGAATTTCGTTATTATGGGCAATATCTGTGTGGTTACTTGGTTAAAACTCCCTCGATGATCCACCGTGGATACCAGTGCGTGCAGCTTTCTTATTGTCTTCAGCGGTTCGGGAGCCATTTCTTGTTGTTCTGCCAACACCAATGGTCCCACGAGAAGCAGCAGAACCCATTTCCCTTTCATTCTAAACAATTTTTTTGAACAAATTAAAGACAGGTTTTTATTACACAAAATAAAAAAACAAAACACAACTTGAAAACGTAGAATATGAGAAAGAAGAATAGCGATTCGAGGAGTAATTGGTTAGTTTATTTTCTACCTCTAGTGACCGGTTCTCTCCCCAAACAAAACATTTGAAATGTACAGAGGTAGGATGTACGAAGCGGTTCAATGGTAGGATTCCTCGCGGTACTCCAATTTCCCGACATTCATTACACAACAACAATAAAAAATCATTTATTCGTTTGAATCCAGTAGGAAAACTTGGCGTACATTATAAGTTATTATAAGGTTGTTGTTTTATTTTACGTTATCTTCGTTTCACATTAATTAATTTCTCTACTTATGTAATAACATTAAATTTTTACTTTTATTTATTTCAAAATTTAAATACCATAAAGAAAAGATTCAAAAATACGCACCGTCTTCTGTATTGTATGCTAATATGTACGTAATTAAGAATTACTTTAAAATACAGGTAGAAGAAGAAAAAAACAGTTTACACAGAAAGCTTAAAGAACAAACCGCGTAGTTGAGACCTCTGAATTCTTTGGTTTTTATTTCACTTTTAGGTTATGTACTTGACGACAATGATCTTCGTAGCCTTTATATACGAGTAATTTTGCTTCTCCGATTCGGTTTCGTCGTTTATGCGTTCAGTGGATTGTCCTCCTCACGAAACTCAGTTGAACTCTGGCGCATGCATTAGTAAGCTTCGTAATCAACTGTCATGCGAGTGAAGATCCACATCCACTGATTAGCTTGACGTATTGGAGTTGTTTCCTTTTACTCCGGTTCAGAGTATATGGCTTCCACGAAGCTCTTCCATCGGACTCGGTTTTGCGCCAGGACTGACACTTCTCTCGATACTCTCCCCATCTTCCCAGCCTTTTCCTCCGCAGTCCTTTTCCTTGGTCTTCCCCTCCTCCGGTGTCCTTCAGAGTTGCAACACAGGGTTTGTCGTTCTATTATTGTACCTTCTTTTCTTAGAGTGTGAGCGATCCATTTCCAATTCCTCCACCTGTTAATACATTTACTGGTTCTTCTGATGCTATTTTCCTAAAATCTGCGTGTCTTATCATGTTTGGCCAAAATATCTGCAGCATTCTCCTAAGGCATGTATTTAAAGCTGCTGCCACTACGACTGATTAGCAACCAATTTTAATTGTTTTAACTCCTGTAAGTCATCAATATTATCTCCACTTTACATTTTACTTACAATAACCGTTAAGAAGAGTTTTTTGAAATTTTAGATAATTTCATCGATTACTTTCTCCGATTTCCATGCCTTTGATATTTCATAGAACTCACTTTTAGTAGTATAGATATACAACGCTGAGAGCCATGGGCATTAAGTAACTGTTCGTGGGGGGGGGGAATGTTACACGTTCGTTTTGGAGGAGTATGTGTGCGAACGTGACACTTTTTAGAATTATCTCAAGGATAAACAAAGAGGGAAATAATACCACAATTTTTTCAACATTCACATGTATTTATTAGCATAACATATTTACTGAAGTGATGAAGTTTTGACCAAATAAAACATGCATTTATTAACATAACAAATTTGGAGTACTCTACACATTTAATGCATGTTATTAAAACAATTTCACGATTCTTTAAGTGAACAATTTTTGTGTTGAACGAGGCCTGCCGCAAATAAGTTCTTTTTCGGCTTTTTGATACTTTACTTGTAGACAGACATGCGCGGAGTATGGAGGAGGGTCAGTTAAAACACGTAACGCATCGTTCTCAGGTACCTACTGTCGGACGTACCATCAGGACTCACGGATCAATTTCGGTTAGGGGATTGGGAAACACTTAACCGCTGACCGGTGCAGTGGTTTGAACTGAAAAAGGATATTTTGGTTTACCGTAGTTTATAGACGATCCCTTAGTAGTGACAACCTTTGCGATACTTTGCGAATTTCCGCGAGGTGATTGGAACCAAAATAGACATACTATTATGTTTAAAAGACGATTTGTTTTTAGAATAATCCTAGAAAAAGGAAGTGTTCATTTTGCGGTGGTTTTAAACGAAATCTTGTATTGGGAGTTCAAAATAACAATTTCATGTAAGTCACTTGGCTCAATAATTTTTATTGGCCAAGTATATTTATTGGTCAGTATTATTGAGAATACTTACACAAAAAGAATCATTTCATATTTCAATAGATGCATTGAAAGTTTTATTTTCACTGGATATCGAAAACACGAACCTGCTTTCTCATTGTTTCGACATGTACATTTTTAGAGTGTTCATGCTTCAAGAAAAATCGAGTTATAACTTAAATGTTACTGTGTTTTTTTAATGATCTGTTAGACTAACATTTAAGTCATAACTCTGTTCTTCGCGAAGTATTAACACTTTGAGCACGCATATGTCGCAACTATAAAATATCAGATATGTGCCTTTGACGTGGTAGTAATATTGTATGCTATATAATTTTAAGATATACTCATACGGCCGTACTAATAAAAGCTCGACGTAACTTCGGTACTACAAATTCAATTTTATTTATTTTCAACAACAATTACAATACACATTATAACTTCCCGAATTTTTAACAACCCTTGTCGACATCTCCGTTTACAACAGTGTCATTCCGGGGTATCAGTCTCTCCTCTTAAATCTTTGCAACATTTTCCTTCCTATTATGCGTGCCTATTTGCTGCTTCTTCCAGCGTTGCTCATTTTAGTTTCTAGTAATTTGCTCCTCTCGTTTAATGTCATCTGTCCTAGTTGTTTAACAGTCTTGATAAATTGTCCTCTCTCTGGTTCATATGTGTATCATTTTCCCATAAGTTCAGATGTCGTTTGGTCTTGCCTGCAAGTGTATAGTCCGTTGTTTGACTTTCCTAATCTGTGCAAGTTCCTAAATCGCCTGTTCTACAGACAAACTCCGTGAGTAGTTACTCCTAGCATAACAGTGTTGTAAGCGAGGAATAAAATTTGACTAATAATGGCGTATTTAAGACTAGCATAACTAGTTTCTGAGAAATGCTCGAGTATTGCGGATGAACACTTGGCAACGTCGAATCATGTAATCTCTCTGACGTTTTGATCGAGAAATGCTGTATTCCAAGAAAGTTATGAACGTCTCACGTGATATGGTGTAATACGGTGGTATCATTGATAAATCAAGATATTTTCGTAATGCATCTTTTATACATACATTTTTATGACATAATATGAATTATTTGGAGAAATGCATGAGCACAAAAAAACTGAATAAGGAAGATAATATAAAGAAAAATAGACGATTGTCATCGTTTGGCTTAAATACAACTGATTTTGGCTTAAATACAAATGGTCTCAAGGATATACGAAAGCATGAAGTTGTCAAGTCATATCGAAATTATGCAAATAATTTCATATTTTAATTATACAGCTTCCTAATTATATAAGGTCATAACACAGAACTACATTCTAAATTCGAATAGAACTTGAATGTAATGTCAGAATTCGAATATGGTAGAACTATAGAATTCAGATTTATTCACACGCGATTGTATATAAACCACTATTAAAAGTCATTCACGACTATCATAAAAATGGGAAATCACTCCAGGAATAATCATTTGCAACAGCATTACACGAGATCTCAATGCATGGAAGTGAAAATGTCCTGCAATAATAGTGCCACTGATATATGTCATCCAAACCCTTTGGTACAATTTGATGTCAGGTCGCCATTTTGTGGTTTACTTTTTCCCACAGGCTACTGCTTCCACCTTTCATCTAGCTAAACTGGGGGTTTGCGTGGTTTGGTGGTTGCCATGGTACTACTTCCCACTTACTTCGCGCACGAGTTATTCCATATTTATTACTAGTTGTTTTCATTTCTTCGGATTCACTCTTTGATATTTTAACAAGTATTAACTCTTAATTTTCTTACTCTTTGGCATTAACTTTAATTTTACGATCTGAGGAATACCATTGATGTTATGACGCCAATTTTGTGAATGAGGGGTTGCAGAATGAATGCTTGTCTAATCTAACGTCGTGCGCTGTTTGGACTTTCTTATATGAGCAGTTAATACAAAATATTTTCAAAAATAATTATCCACACTAATATACTAGTACAAATTCGTAACGTGAAAGTGTCTCTGGTTGCTACTTAATCACGACTAAACCACAAAATCGATCATGATGAAATTTGACAAAGATATAGTTAAGATGTTCAGGATGAACATAGGCTAACCTTCGTTCCCCCCCCTATATCTAGTAAGTACGCGTTTAGCGAACACAGGGCCCCGAGTTGAGTCTGGCATTACATCCACTTACTTGTGTAAGTTTCCTTCCTTTCTCTTTCCCGACCTTACTTGGTCACCTCTTGTTCTTTTCGATCCCGACGCTGTTACAGCTTCGGTATCTTTCATTTTCCTCTTTTTCTTCCCTTTTCACTTCTACTTCTCGTTCTTCTCCATCTTTTCCTTCTTCTTTTCCCCGTCCGCACTCCCAGCCCCACCCTGCCTTCACCCCGCCCGGCCCCGCCAAACACACTTGCCCGCCCCCGCGCCCCCAGGGGACGTACATCTAGTAAGTACATGTTTGGCAAACACGGGACCCCGAGCTGAGTCTTGCATTACTTCCACTTACTTGTGTAATGCTCCTTCCTTTCTCTTTTCTGTCCTCCCTTGGTCACCTCTTGTTCTTTTCGATACCGACGGTATAAATGCTAGGGTATCTTTCATTTTCTTCATCCCTCTCATTTCTGTCCTACCCCTCATTTTTTGCCCCCCTCTCCATTTGATGTTTTGATGTATGTCGTGAGATATGTTTTGGTGAGTTGTAGATCAGGAGGGTTGTTAGTGGGTAGGATTGAATGATTCAGCGAGTCCCACTCGCAGGGAGAGTCATGTTGGCTCTCCCTAGTGCGTAGCTGCATTTTCCCTACCTGTACAAGTTTTTCGGTCACCAATGACCTTTGATTCAACGAAAGTAGTTTCAAGATATTAACCAGTTATTGTAATATACAACAAAAAGAAACCAGAAATCTTTTGGAGCAATAATTTTTCAATTTTAAAAATGATTAAAGGTTCGTCACCTCAACACATTTTGACTTATGTTTATACTTCCCGTCTAGATGATCCTACAACGTTTCACTTAGCAAAGAATCAAGCAAGTTCCTCTTAAGTGAATTTCAAATCAATAGAATGTAAGGAATAAATGAAAAATAATTACCTTTTATAATGCTTGTTTTCACTTCTTGGCTATTGCTCTGTTGATTTGCTCTGGTACACCTTCCCGTTTTTTTATCTCCGTCTTCTCATAATTTATAATCAATTTTTATCCTTTCTCTTTAATTATTGGAAAAGTTCTTCATAACATCCGTATTGCGGAATAGTTTGAGTACGCAACGTGTGTATTTTCATTTACTGTCCTATTTTTTTCTTTCTGTCACTTAACTGGTAAAAATATTGTCACTTACGTGCCTCACTTTGCACAAGAGATTATCAATATTCAGAGAGCAAAAAATAACTTCTATGTTTTCATAGCATACAAATTTGAACTATGATTTTTGAATGTCTCCTTGCGGTTATATTTTATACTTGTATATTTATGGTACTATAGGTTTTACGCGTTGTAATTTGTTGTCCAATCTGTTATACTGGGAAAGAATTTTTCGTTAAAAAGTTCTAATCCTTCCTGATATTTTTCTGGATAATGTTTGGTCATAACACAAACCCGATTTCGGTTTTAACATGAAATATTTTTACGATCACTGGTCAACAATCTGCTCAATCACTAGTCTTTTGTATTGTTGCGCACTCATTTATCCTCATCATTCTTGATGACTGTCGCTGAGAAGTCGCCATCACCTTGAAGTCAAACGCTTTTTTCGTAGCATTGTATTAAACGCGAAATCAAATTGTGACTGAGAATGAAAGCGGATGAACGAATAAGCTGTGTCTCAACTATGACAGGACGGTGACTCGCATGTGAACTTCTGGAGTGTGGGGGGAGCGTGCGTGTCTCCAATGTTTACTACTTTCAAGCGTGTGCTTCCGTTTTTATCTTCTTTTTCATGTATGCGTGAGGTCATAGCATAGCATTGGGGGTAGATCACCAATATTGTGAAGAATGTCTTGGTAAATATGATGACGATCTTATGGATGGAGACTGAAGATAAGCCCAATTTATGATAAGCTACGAAGGAAAATAATTGCTGTTGAAGGAGAATAATTGTTGTTGAAAAATCTAAACCAGAAGATAACAATCAATTGTCTATCGCAACCAGGGCTCTAATGACCTTGCCGTTGACAAGCGCTAAAGACCCACACACAAAAAAAATCTATCGCAACCCTGCAACGTTTGGATAGTACGGCGAGATAAGGATGCGTATTTAAGTTAACGTCTACACCAAATTATGAGGCTGGTTTACGTTTAAACTCCTGGATTCCTTTAAAGAACTCTTCAGCGATTTAAAATAAAAGTTGAAATTATCACAGAAATGTCCGTGCCAGTTGTGACGAATTGGACCTTTTGTACACAAAAAATATAAGAAAATTGCAATAGAATATTTAAATAGTTATTTAATTTTTACATAGTGAGATGTGTTTTTTTGGAGGGGTGTTTTTAGGGCTCGTCAACATAATGAGAGGTGTGTTTATGACATTTTTTGCAATGTTTTCCTGACACATGAAAAATTTGAGGAATTCATCAGTTCTCAGCAACTATCCATTCAGGTAGAGATGGAGCAAAATGTTCTCAACTTTCTAGAATTACCACAATAAATTTGTCGTTTACAGAAATCATACACATTCTCATGGTTATACTCAGTTCACCAAAACCCGCAAACACAGACACATTGCATTTCACGGAATGATCCATAAAATATTCTTATTTACATTATAACTCCATAACATACATAAATAAATCAATACCATTCAACCCATAGCTACAAACAATGGCAATCTACAACGACAATCTCATTGATGAACTATTTCAGGAAAATATTCGTAGTTTATATCTCCGAGAATATACTACACTGTCACGTACTTCAAGTTCTAGCTTACCAATTGTTTACAATTCGTTACCATACTTCTACAATCTCTCAATAATTTCTCCAATTTTCTATAAAAGCACAAAATATTACGCGATTTTTCTGGAGTGAGGTGACGTCAGATTGCGCGGTAGACTAGTGGCGTTGTGCGCATGTACAAGTTACCAACCTCTCCAACCCCGGCCGAATTTTTTCTTTTCTGCCACTCTTACGTACACGGTACTGCTTGCGTCATTTCACTATAGTAATCATTCCACACATTTGTCACTCATTCTTAACAGCATCAACAATCTCATTCTTCTAAATACTCAGGTCTGAAGAAAAAAAAACGTTTTTCCATCTGCATGGGATATTTTTGTTGAATTATGTGTTTTAAAGGACACTGATTCTAAAAATGACTTCTATAACATCCCATCACGTATAGGTTCTTTGCAAAATAAAAACAAATTTTTGATGAAAACATTTATTACAATTAACTAAACATATTATATTCTCTTACAACTAATCAAACGAAAAAAATTATATTTATACACAAATTTGGGTCTACTCTTTTTTCTTTTGAAACATTTTCTTCTTCTCTTTGATGCTTCTCCGAACTCGTTTCCTATTTCCTTCTCTAGTTTCTCGATCGAGCATCCAACAGTAGTCAGCTAACGTGTTGACATCCCATCTTCCTTGGTAACGTCTTTTGATATCACGGACATCCTGGTGAAATCTTCACTGTAGACTCCCAAATTTTCAGGAAAATAGTCAATATGGGAGTGTAAGAAATGTACTTTTAAACTCATCTTGCATCCTTGAACTTCATACGCTGCCAGTATTCGTTGTACACTGGTTTTGTACTCAGGGTCCTTAGTTTTCCCCCCCAAATTTGTTCACTACATTCTTGAATGTAGTGAACCCCCGCTTCGTTTTCCTTTTCTCCCATTGTTTCTAGAAAAAGGGGATCAGATGAAAGTTTTCTTATTTCGGGGTCGGTGGAAACGTCCTCTTTTAACTTGGCTCCAGACAGTTTCGGGAGCTCGGAACACAGATACCTGAAACAATGCCCACCTGTTGGCAGTGATTCGACAAACTGCTTTGTAAGCCCCAATTTAATATGAAGAGGTGGTAATAAAACTTTTTCTGGCGGAACCAATGTCGTACANTCAGATGAAAGTTTTCTTATTTCGGGGTCGGTGGGAACTTCCTTTTTTAACTTGGCTCCAGACAGTTTCGGGAGCTTGGAACACAGATACCTGAAACAATGCCCACCTGTTGGCAGTGATTCGACAAACTGCTTTGTAAGCCTCAATTTAATATGAAGAGGTGGTAATAAAACTTTTTCTGGCGGAACCAATGTCGCACAGATGACGTTTTTCTCGACGGGGATTCAATTATCTCGTGGTGGCCAGTCAGTTTTTGTCCAGTGCTGCTCTCTGGCTCAACTATCTCATAAACAAAGCAAGGATATTTTGTATAACCTCCCTGCTGACCCAACAACATGATTAGTATTTTTAAATCTCCATAAACCATCCATTGATATTCTTCATATTTGATTTTCTCCCATACTAACTGAGTGTCCCAGGAAGAGCAAATACTTTTTTATTATTCAGCAAGACTGCTTTGAGGCTAGTTTTTGAAGAATCAATGAGTATACCCCATTTTGATGAATCATATTCTATTTCAAAGCACTTCATGAGCCCATGAACACCATTACAATAAATCAGATTCACTCTTTGGAGAAATACTGAGTAAATTCTCTCTCGATGCCTGTACCATGAAAATCAGATCCCAGTTGATAGCAGGTTTTCGTTCTTTAACCTTGATTCTAGCATATTATTTCACAGATAGATGTTAATTCGGACCCAGGTCAGAGGAGGAGAGCAGGTCTCTGTCCACTCTTTAAAAGGTGTTCGAGCAGCAACCCACACGTCATTCTTGCGATTTTCCAATAACCCTCTCCTCTGTCAGGGTAATATATCGTGCAAACAATATTTTGAAGCATATTCGATTGGCTCTTTACATTGCCCTAAAATTTCTAACAATAATATGTTTAATTTGTTTCCAACCTTCTTCTTAGTTGATTTTTTTTCGTGTTTCTTAGTGCTATTAAATGCATTCATTGTGAAACGAAGCTTCATGCATGAAGATATCTTCATGGTCGGAACTGTCTTCATAAAAAGGAATAATATTCATTATCACTGTGTTGTATATCAAGTTATTTTCTGTATTTGCAGGAAATACATTTATCATTTTCCTCCTGACGTTAACTGAAAGGACATTCCCACTTCTTGTGTAGTGAACGGGAATCAAATATTCAAAATTTTACAGCAAATTAAAGGTTGAATTATTTACAATTTCAGTAAAATAATTTCTGCATAATTATTTAACGAGTACGAAATAGTTGAAAATACGCGCAACGCGTATATTTATTTTTTTATTTTTTTGGGATCAGAAAAACTTGGTATGTAAAGAAAATTTGATCTATTCCTGTTGATAGCTGGTTACGTATTATACTAAAAGAACATTTAAAGAACAAGTTCGCGCGGGTGATTCGTAAAATCGTATACGAGAGTTAGTGAGAACAATGAAATTGCCCTTGTTAGTACAAATCCTTTCTTCAAAAACGTATTAAGAAGAAATGATAATTTGAAAGGTGTATATAATGTTGCCAACAACCTACAACTATCGAGTTTATTAAGAGCGATTGAAGATCCGTAGACGACAAATTGTAATTTCTTATTTATTAGTTTTATATGTAATGAGGATACACTTCGCTTAAAATACGAGTTAAGCAATTAGATGGAGGTAATTATTAATTGATTTGTCTATTTTAAATATTGAAAACAAGAAAGTATAGTTCAAAATGTCACTATAGTTACAACATTGTAGTTGCAGTAACTGTCTTTTACCATGTTTATTTGTTTACATTTTAAATTATTTTGTACTATACATCTTCTTGTTTCTTATATTAATTTATATTCTAATTAGTTTTTAACCATCCACGTCATTAGGTCAAATCATTATGGGTTTTTCTGGTTTTAAAATGCGAGTATCTGGATTGGAATTATTATAATAGGATTAATGTTGTTCAGAAATAATGTATAAATTTGCATTTATATATCACCTTTTCGTCTTGGGAATCAAAAAGTATGTTTTGAAAAGAAAGGGAGAAAGAAGTATGAAATAGAAGGAAAAAGTTATAATAAGAGGCCACAATAAGAAATACTACGATTGAGATAATTACACCCTAAATAATCAATTCTTTCACATTGTAGAAGCACTAGTTTTTAACCATGGATTTAAAGAGATTGAATTTAATAATGTCTTCTATATTTTTGGGAAGGGAATTATATAGAACGATTCCCAAATGATACGGCCCCTTTTGGTCAAGAGCGGTTGAATGCCCAAGGACGATGAATATTATTCCTCTTGCGAGTATTGTGTTCGTGAATAAGACTGATTTGAATGAAGCAAGTGTGGTGATTCAGTAATTCAGTCTTCACAAACACGTCCGCTTTATAGATATAAAAGCAGGGAAGTGTTAAAATATTTAATCCTTCAAAGAAAGGTTTTCAAGAGTTTCTGGGATGACATTTACAAATTATCCGAACAATCCTCTTTTGAATTCTGAAAGTTTGGACGCTCTGACCGGAATTGCCGTATCGTAAATATTGCCGTATTGCCAACGATATTGCCGTATCGTAAATAGAGATGAGCGTTTGCCAAATATACGCAGCGGGAAATATGTGGACTAACAATATTAACTGAGAGTCGGAATGCGTAACACAATTTACTTAATTTGAAATTAACATTGTCAACGTGACAATTCCATTTGTGGTTGTCTTGAATGTGGAAACTTTATATTAGTAACAGGTTTTTAATTGTGTTTCGTATAACGAAAGAGAAACCTGGGGTAAAGATTTTGTCATCCAATTGCGAAATGACATAGAAATTGTTTTGTCAATGTTTACAATGAGATTATTTGTATGAAACAAAATCGAGAAATAAGACATTGTTTGTTTTTTAAGAACAGACACCCTAAAATGAAAATAAATAAAATAAATAAAATACTTTCCTCTTATTATCATTTTCCAAGTATAAGGTACATGTTACGAACTGTATGAAACTTGCAACCTGACTAAAGTGATATGGGATATTGAGGTCGCAAATATACATGGTGACAATATCTATGAAGATTTTCTGCGATGCGAATTATTGTGACAATATTTGTTCATTTTAACAAGCGACACAATTACGGCAAAAACCTACTCACACATACACTCGTACGTACACAAATAAGTTATTTCGAAAATAAATTTTAAAAAATACTTGCATTGCGATAAGTAATTACACTAGTTCATTTTTATTGTTTTTGTGTAGCATACAGCATTGTAAGTATATTGTAGAGAGTCTCCGAAAAATTAGACAAACATTCGTGCTGGATTCCGAATATTGGGTCCCTATACTTTTTGCGATGTCAGAATTCCGTAAGCCAGTTTAAGATTCAATTAATGAATCCAGAAAATGAGTCTCAAACCACGTTTTAATTACCGTACTGTTAGTCTTCTTACACTTACAAAACGAATTCATCGATTGTAGCACACGCAATTATTGGTTATTGGTGGTTGGTTCACTCGTTCTTGTATTTAAACTGAACAAACGAGTCAC
Source organism: Laupala kohalensis (assembly GCA_002313205.1). Taxonomy (NCBI): domain Eukaryota; kingdom Metazoa; phylum Arthropoda; class Insecta; order Orthoptera; family Trigonidiidae; genus Laupala; species Laupala kohalensis. Next base: position 31,143 of record NNCF01129489.1, read on the forward strand.
GAGCCGCAAAAGAAGAGGCGAGACATTCAATTTCGTTTACTGTTAAACAATGTAAACTCGCTAAATGCTTGAGTATACACGCTCCATTTCGGTACTCACCTGGAAGCACTAATTTTAGGTACTGTTTTATATATATATAATATATATAAAACAGTACCTAAAATTAATTTTATATATATAATTCGTTCTCATATCGATTATTATCTATTAGTGAATTGATTATTGATTAGCAATCGAGAGCTGTAAGCTGCACAGATAAATATGCCTTCTGCTACATATGACGGTACCGTGGGGAAGAGGTTGACTAATAAAGTTATTAATTTCAGAGGGAAATAACTCTTAGAGGGGGAATTAAATTTGACATTACACAAAAAATGTTTATTATAAGAAGAGTATTTTAGGTTGGTAAAATTTATAAATATATTTTGTGGATTGAAAATGTAATTATATGTAAAATAAATATTATTATTCCTATTAAAAAACCCTATTTAATCTAGTAACATGTAGTGTTGTGAAGCGTATTAACTTTTTTTTATTAATTACTAAGGGTTCTATTGAGACCTAAGGAGGCAAAATTCTATTCTTATTTTTGTTTTTTACTAACACTTTCTTCAATTTTCACTAAAAACAATCTTCCTTTTAAAATATTTTTAAATAAATTATTTTTTTCCGCTATCTCTAATTAGTGCTAACATATTTAAAAGTCTTTTTTATGAATTATCGTATCATATGCCTCGGATATATCAACTGATAACACAAGAACACGAATTCTCTTATTTAAATTTTCATTTAACAATCCTGCTTTATTTTCAGTCAAAACAGTAGAACTTTTGCTCTTCTGTTACACATTATTTTTGTCTATAACCACGTACTACCTTTCCGGGAATAATGTTATGTTTTCCGAAATATGTTTCTC
>NNCF01129489.1:32458-49475 GCA_002313205.1 Laupala kohalensis
ACCTGGCTGAGCCAGTGAAGTGAATAATAAGGAAGCGTTCAGATTGGCGAAATAAATGAGGCATAAAGAGAGAGTAGGGGGTAGTGTCCAGGTGGAAAGCCGGAACCAAGAATCATTCTCATTTGTTCGTGATAGATCGGGAGAGATGGTTCTCATTTGTTCGTATTAGATTGGAAGAGACTGTTCGCTTTACGTAATTGGAAACGTGTGGTTTTTAGAAGTACGCAGAATAGTAGCGTGAGGAGTGGAATTTAGACACACGTGGCATTTAATAGTCAAGAGGGAAGTTGAACCGCATAAACATTTCTTAATCAAAGTTGATTATTACAATTGTATAATTTGTCATAAGAACGAAGATCAGTTTTCGGCGTATATCATTTTCATGATAAAATTTTTATAGTACTCGAAATTAGAGGAAGGACGGCCGAAGTAATACGAACGTAATGAATCATAGTATCGTTTGGAAAAAGCTCCAAGTGAAGCTACAACCTATTTTCGGAAGCATTAGTTCGATCCGAACATTTGACGCCAGTTTTCGAGGGGAAAGCAGAGCAGACGAGGCCACGTGGTGAGGAAGCCTGGTGGTACGCCGCCGATTCAAGGTCATCAGCAACACAGCTGGGGCAGCCTGTCGAGAACGAGAGGTATTCTCGAGCTGATGAGATCGCACGACGATTTCTGAAGAATTATTTGCTTTTGTGAGTATACGTCTCTGTGAGACGAACATTGTTCCAGTGTGTTTCGTGAGCTAGGGAACGTAATTTAAATTGTTGTAATTCGATGCTAATAAGTATCTTGAAAAAAAAGAGAAAATTGCATTGGAATAGTTATTTTTTCCGAATTAACTGTAATTCATTTTGGGAAACATTCCGAGAAGAACGAAGAAAAAAAGATCAAGCAAATTAATGAACTTTTAATAGAACCTCAAGATAAAGAAATAATAAGAGCTCATTTCGTGCTTAGTTTTTGAACATAGTATTTTATTGTATTAAATTTTAGGGTATTAATTGCACGATCCATAATTTGTGAGCTGGAAACAACGTGACGCAATTTGTATGAAAAAGGGTTTTTACATTTGTTCTTTTGATTTATGTGGGGATCACTTGGATTTTGTAATTATTATAAATGTTAATTGTACTATTATCAGAATATACGTTGTTAATTCACATCAGAAGTCCGAACTTTATTTTTTATTAATTATCATAACTTATACCCAATATTATTTTATTCCCACTATATTTGGGTACGTTAGATATTATAGGCGCCCGAACAGGGACTCGAACGTATATTGGTCACCTTATGAAAATATTTCTGTACGCATTAACTGAGAATTTGGTGCATATTGGCTACCTATTTATATATTTTTGAGTATTTAAATTCCAGATTTGTGTTACCATTTTATCAATTGTGTTAATTTGTGTATTTGTGCATATTGAGGTGAACCGACATTTCAAAGAGAGTGCTACGCATATTCTGATATTAGTTGTGATATTTTTTTTCTGCTATTGTGTGAATTGTGTTTTTTTCTGTGCAAAAAGGGTATACTGTGTATTTCTTTTCAGGTATTTTGGGGGTATAAAATTTGTGTATCAAGCGAATTCTTCGAAATCGTGTGTGTGATCCAACAGGCGAGATGGCCGATAAATTTAATGTTAGGAGGGATCTAGAGGGGGTTAGTGAAGATAGCGATGATTCCGTGGTAGAATTGGGGACAGAAACGGAGGGGGAAAACGTGGTCGTGACCGAGGAGACCGGGGAATAAGCGACGACGTCCGTGTCAAATGCAGGCGATTCAGGGGACACGAGCACGAAACTGATGATGGAGATGATGGGGCGAATGATGGAGGAAATTCGTAGGTCTTTAGGTGAAAGTTCTCGCGAAGCTGGGGAATTGTGTAGTTCTTTAGAAAGGAGTTCTCGCGAAGCTAGGATACGGGATGAAAAAATGAATGAAAAATTGGATAAGAATTCGGAAGAGGTAAACGAAATGCGTAGTTTTTGTGAAAAAATGAATGAAAAATTGGATAAGAATTCGGAGGAGCTACGTAATGAAATGCGAACGAGTTCCGAAGCATTGCGCAATGATATGAGTGCTAATTTTAATAGATTAGACAATAAAATAGAAGCTAATGCTCGGGAGTTAGAAGCACGTGTGCAGGAAAGTAGCCGCGAGCTACAAACTAAGTTCACGAAAATGATGGTTAAATGGAAGAAGGAAAGTAGTCTGAGTATCAATAACTTGAAATGTGAGATGTGTAGGGATTTCGCGGAACTGGAAGGGAGAGTTTCGGAAACGTTAAACGAGAAGATCGAGGGGGTGGAAACCCAGATATCGAATTTAAAAATACAACAAGAGGAATGTACGGAGAATATTGTCGCCGTAGAAAAGAAAGTTTCGGAAGAGGCAATAGAACGGAAGATGCAATCCGAAAAATTAGTGAAGGAAATAAAGGACGTCGAACATCGCGTCGAAGTGAAAGTAAAAGGGGTACGGGAGGAAATTTACTCACGGATGGGTAGCGTGACGTCAGAAGTGGAAGAAAAGTTCGCGCAAGTTAATGATAGATTAAACAATGTCACGGAGGGCCAAGGGGTGAGCAGTGCGTCTAATTTAAACATTCCGTCGCATTTGTTATTCAGAGGAGAGGGAGGAGATCATCCTTGCTCGTTTATGAAGGCCGTGGAACAGTACTTTTCCCTATGCAATTTTTCAGAGGCGACGAAAGCGAAGTTAATGACACAGATGATGGCAGGTAATGCTAAAATCTGGTTAAGTACTTTAGATAAATATCCGGAAACCTTCGAGGAATTTAAAAGGCAGTTCTTTGCGCGATATTGGAGTAATTCGGACCAACTGAATTTTAAAATGTCGTTAATGAATGGATCCTATGCTATATCAATGGGAAGCATGCGGAATTATTGTGCTAAGAAAATTGCTATGCTGAAAATGTGTACTCCTCCAGTAAACGACACAGAGATCATCGCGATGTTAACAAGGCACTTCAATCCCACAGTTCAAAATTTGCTTAAGAATGCGGGAATTACGTGCAGTGAAAGATTTCTGAGCCTGTTAGGGGAATACGACGCGACATTTTCAAGCATACCGAGAGTACCGAGACCAACGGCTCAGGTAAATTCAATAAATTTTGTGGGGAGAAATAATTACCGGGGGTCATCAAGTAACCATTGGCGAGGATCTATCAGAAATTCGCGTAATTTGCCACCAGATGATCGGAGACCATATTTAAGGGAAGAGGCGGAGGATGCTGGGAGAGCATTGCGCAATATTAGTGAACGAGAGCAACGGGAGGCGACGACGATCACACAGGAACCGGTGACTAGTACCACGCAGCCGGGAAACGGGCCGAGTTCGTCACGAGAGGGGATGGCGGGATGGACGAAGGTGCAGCAACCAGGAATGTCCCGATAGAAATTAGTATGTACCTCGATAACGACGCGATGTTATGGGAGAAAGCTAGGCGTAAATATATTGAGGAGTATCCCATAACGATAGAGGAAATCCAGGAGGAGAGAGCCGCGAGGAACCCGAGGCCGACGGAGGTTAGACCATGTTTCGGGGAGAAGCCGGAAGAAAGTAGTCGCATGCCAGTAATTATTGATGAACAGGCGAAACGCGTAGCGACAGCGTTCATGCTAGAGCCGAGACGTGGGGTAGGTCGGGGAAGCGATGTAGGATCGCCGCGAGAAGGGACGGCGGTACGGGCGGCGGTACCGGAGGATTACGGTCTCGAAGATGAGGATTTTCTGGACTTTGAATAAATAGAATATATTAGGCAGGAACGCCCAAATGCTGGTGGGGCGTACTTTTGGGTGCGTTGGAGGGGGCACTCAAACATGTTCCGAGTGGGACATGGCATGGAAGGATGGGGAAGTTTTTTTGGATGAGATATTTCGAGGATATTTGTTTTTGGATAGAAATGATAAGGATTTTGTAAACATGTTCCATATGGGACATGGCATAGTTGTAGGAGAATGTGTATGAGAATAGGATTCAGGGAGGACGAACAATTTTTGAACATGAGATGTATTTTGTGATATGACGCATTTTTAGAGTAGGATATTTTTTGGGAGAGTATGTATTTTGGGATTTAGATTTATGAGATGTACGCAGGAACGCCTAGATGCTGGTGAGGCGTACTTTTGGGTGCGATGGGGGGGCACTCAAACATGTTCTAAGTGGGACATGGCGTAGATGAATACATGGCATGATGGAGTAGTGGGGAGTCGTAGTTGAGAGATGTAGATGGAGTAGGATTTTTTGGAATAGTATGATATTTTTTGTGTGACAATTAATACGAGTTGTAGTGACATAATTTTTTGTATGAGATTTGGACGTAGTAAGCAGGAAGGTTCAGATGCTGGTGGAACCTACTTTTGGGTGCGATGGAGGGGGCGCCCAAACATGTTCTTAATGGGACATAGCCTGACGAGAGGGAGAGTTGTGTTAAGTAGTGTTTAGATATTGAGAGTGAGGAGTATGTAGAGATTGTTAGGATATGGTTTTTGAAGAAATAGTTTTTTTTGAGGTGATATTCGTGTAGGAATATTCTTAAGGAGATAGTTTGTTTGAGATTTATTGGGAGGAGTGTAGTGAATTAGAGATGATGATGGTGTAGGTGATGATGGGATTATTTTGGGAGTATGAGGATGTTTTTGTAGGGATGTTGTTTAAGGATTTGTCGATAGGAGATGTAGTTGAGGGAGTATTTTTTGTGAATAGGATTTTGTATGGAGATGGAGTGTAGATGAGATAGTGATATATTTTGTGCGAGTCTTTAAGAGACGTTTATGGGAGATGTTTTGAGATATTTGTTGGAAGATGAGGGGATATTATTGAGTCGAGATTTTGTGTGACATGCAAACATGTTCCGAGTGGGACATGGCATGTTAGGGCGTGTTAGGATGATGGGATTATTTTGGCGAGATATAAAGGATGTGTTGTAGAGTAGTATGTGGTTTTCTTAGGAAGATGTTTTTGGGACATGGCGTAGAGGGAGTAGATGTGGATTTCCTTATTTGATATGTCGAGGAAAGAGGTTTTTTAAAGGAGTTATAGGAGTTTAATTGATGAGAATCATTTTGCGATATGTGTGTTTTTGTCGAGTGCTCTTAGAGAGATGTTTTGGGAAGATTTGTTGTATGATTTGTGAGATAAATATTCGTGTGAGAATATTATTGAGAGGAGATATTTCCAAACATGTTCTGAGAGGGACATGGAGGAGATGACGAGAGAGAGTGTTTATGGCGTAGAAGGATGTGATTGAGAAGAATAGGATTTTTGGAATAATTTCTTGATGAGGATTATCTTGAGATATGATTATGTAAGCATGTTCGAGTGGGGCATGGCATATATAATTTCTAGGGAAGTGTTCATGGCGTAGATGAGGTTAAGAAAGATGTAGGAATATTTTTTTGTGCGATATTTGGAGATTTTGTTTGGATAGGTAGGAAGTGTTTATTTTGTGACATGTAATTTTGTGTATGATCCAGAGACATGAACATATTGTAATAATTTTATTTTTTATTTTGAAACAATTCTGAAAGGACAATAAACCGTTTAATAGAAACAATTTATGTAGGAAGAAATCGTTGTAGAAAAAATTGTCTATTTTGAAGGGTGTAAACAAAATTTAAAATTTTTTCTTATTAGAGAGGGGGGTTATCTAACGATCCAGATTCGTTAGTGAATCATTTGGCATTTATTAGAATTTTTTGGGAGATGTAATGGCCGAGTTAGAGCGAAATACATAGAACGTCCATTTGAATGTAGCGCCGAGAGGGGTGTATTCTAAGCGTGATACGAAGCGACGGAATATTTTTTGAGTGAAATACGAGAGGAACTCGAAATCATGAAAGCACCTGGCTGAGCCAGTGAAGTGAATAATAAGGAAGCGTTCAGATTGGCGAAATAAATGAGGCATAAAGAGAGAGTAGGGGGTAGTGTCCAGGTGGAAAGCAGGAACCAAGAATCATTCTCATTTTGTATCAATTTTCCCCTCTGATTTGAAGTACCTCTACTCTTATTAGGAGGTGAATATTATTTTTTCTTTCTTAATTTACATAGTTTTTAAACAACAAAGGAAATCAATATCTCTCTTATATAACGTTCAATGTGTTCCTCGGAATTATGAAAAGACAACTTTTTGCGAATTCTCCTTTTCATAAAATCATATTCTTGTGATTTGGGCATTTTAAAGTTTTACCGAGGTCTTTTGAGATAATTAACATTTCGTGCCGCATAGTAACTGTTTGTAAGACCATAATGTTACTACACTGGAAACTAGACTCCTAGACTTAAGTAAAAAATAAATGAAGGTAAAGATTACTTTATTATACCTTTTGATAGATGCAGGAAAATCCTTAACCTGGAGAACAAATTAAATGATACAAACATTGATCATATAAATAAAGTTCACTCGTATTGTTCGAAATTAGCAGTGATGCGAGTATGACAATTGATAATGAAAATATAACAATTTTACACATGTAAATGATGGTTGTAAAAATATGGTACATTCTTTTAGAGTCTTGTTCTCTGGCAGATTCCTTGTCAATTCGGAAACATCAATTACATATCGGCATCTAATTCATTCAGTGTGTCAGTGTCATGAATGATTGTCAATGACGAACAAGGGATAATGGGAGAACTAAGCAAGTCTTTCATAACACTCGCCCTAATAAAATTCCTATGGCGTAAGATCAAAACTGCGTTGGTTCTTAAAAAAGTAGATTTTTAAATTCGGACGAGACATCTTTCCATTCTATTTTATGGCTTAAAATAAGAATTCCATAAACATTTCAATTTTTTCATAATATATCTTAGGAGTTGCTGCCAAACGTTTAAATTTAAAAACTTTAAAGTGTGCTAACGAGCCCTAAAATATATCTAAAAAATCAGACACTTTATGAAAGACGTATTTTGTTATGAAACAAAATGGATCGGTCTTCGTCGAATTTCAAAAGTTAATTATTTAAGTACTACCCAAACCAATATTACCTGGAAAAAAGATCTTCCTTCCATATCTTTTTGTAACCGAGGCATCGCATCCTTTTTCCCTGTGGACCTAACGACTTGCATGTATGTACTGAAAATATACTCTCCATAAGAAGTGTTATTATGGATATATCTTGATATGTCTGCATGTTTTGTAACATTCTAAACAAAAGAGGACACATTTCTGAGTGCGTACCTTAAATATGAGGCAAATTGGATTGCAGAAAGTCACAAAATTGATTAACGAATTTAAGTATTGGGTGTTACGTGTTATTGTTTTTGTTTAAATGTTCCGAGAAAACTATTGTAAGGATTTTCCGAGCTACTGGATGAAGTTAGGAATCATTGACCATTTTGTTTGGAAGAATAATATACATATGATTGTCTATGGCATGACATGTGATCAGACGTTGAATCGCTCTTAATAAAGAAACGTCTGAGCGGAATTCCTGAAACTTTATAGGACAGAGTGGCAGGTATTGTACGTACATACTGCCGCTATATAGACTGGTAGCAAATCGCTTTCGCTTACAATATACCTTAAATTTTTTAGTATCGACTGCTGCACGGCCATATGAAAAGCGTACATCCCATGCATTTCCAAAGCGCCCTTATTATATAATAAAAAGAGAACCGTACTATAGATTATGACAAACTATGTTGAGGACTTTGGGCATTCGGTCGACATATAAGGATATTTATTTTTTCTAAAACGTGGTCCTGAAACATATAAAGAGAAATAGAGACTAGCTGTAGGATGATACAAGCACCAAATTACAGTTTTATTTAGAGGATCCTGAGGGGCGCCGTTATGCCATGTTTGGTGACACTTGAATAAACAGAGGCTAGACTATCATGCAGTAACACGTGTCAGGGAAGAGTTCGATATTAATCATTTTCCTATAACTTCTGAAAGGTGCGAAACAGTTAATTGGAAAATATGAGGTTTACTAAATGTGACTACGTAACGTACATCTGGATATAGTCAAAATAGTCTTAAAACCAATAGACAAGTGAGGAACACGTGTTACAAGTCCTTTGAACTATGAGAAGGAAAGGGTTCAGTGTAGATGGAGATAAGATAAAGGAAATCACTAATGCTAGAAATGAAGGAAGTGTAATGAAAAATTATAATTAAAGATTAGAGAACCTAGTGAGAGTTTAAAAAGCAAATGGAAAAATTTATTTTAGATGCGAAATTAAAGAAAATGTCTAGTGGAGTCTTGGTGAAGTTACGTGAGGGAAGAGACCGGATGAGTGAGATTATAGTAGACTAGATGTGGTTAGAAGATTTGCGGAACAAGAAAATGACCGGATGAGGGAACATGATATTTGGAAGGACAGGGGGATTTTTGGACGTCTTAACAGAAATGTTTGGTGATCGTATCGAACGGCAAGTAAAAAGATTTCTAGATGATAAGTAGCATGTGGGACAGAGAATAGCTACGAAAGAAGAATTAAGAAATGTTATAGATGAACATTTCAATAGAGGAATCGGTGGGCACGTCGAAAGAGTGAGTAAATGGAGGACAGACAAAAAGAGGCGGCATAAGAAGTAGCTGGGACGTTTCGGACAAGCTATGTGTGAACTAGAGCGAAAATTTAAGAATGAAATAAAAGGAAGAAGGAGGGAGTTGAAAGAAAAGTAGAGACAGAAAACCACTCATTACGAGTGCAGATTGTACCAGAGAAAATAGGGCAAACGATAGAACAAGGACTACGAAGTGTAACAGAAACATGCGAGGTGATAGATGCTAAGGAACCTGGAATGGACACCACAACGTAAGAAGAAGGAAGCCATTTTGCTAATGAAAAAAGTGAGCAATGAGAGAGAAATAAGGGACATCGTTAAGAATCACAAGAAGGCATACAAAGGTTGGGTTAAAATATGTGCCTTACGTGTGACAAAGCACAAATATCTTTTACTTGTTTTGCTGAAAAAGCAGGGCAAGTTAAAAATTAAACAAATGTTAAGTAATGAAGAAAATTTTGAAATGAAAAAGATAAGCAGTATATAAGGGAATAAAGATTTATGGTATAGAGAGGGATCAAAGGAAAAACAATTATTAGTAGAGTTTGCGAAGCAAAGGAAAGTAAGGATCTATTCAAACATGAGGCTAGAATACTGTATAAAACGAGATTTAAAGCAGCCCATTTAAATAACTAGATAGAGAAAAAAGCGGGAAAATTTATCAAGAAATTAAAGAGCAACGACGTATTTAGAAGCTACAGGATGGAAGAAGACGGAACCTTTACGATGCTTTAAATGTTTTTGTTATGGGCATATTGCGCGATATTGTCGAGAAATAGAATTAGTTTGTGGTCATCGTTCACAAATTGGTCATTAATTTTTAAGAATAACAGAATAAAGGAAAGCAAGAGCAATGTATTAATTGCCAAAAAAAAGAAAGTTTGATGTAACTATAAGGTGTATAATAGAGAATGTGGAGAATATAAAATAACAAAAGAAAGATCTAGCAAGTAGTATTGTTTATGGTTTATAATATACTTCAACAAAATGTGCAACACAATAAAACGGTAGGGCGACAATTAGTGGAATATATGAGACGTCCGAATATCTCGGTAGCGTGTATTCAAGAATATACGATGAAAAGGAAAATTTTGCTTTCTGCCTTTGCAAGCAAGCGTAATCGGCAAGGAAATACCATGGGCAACAATTATAGCATTGGATGCAATGCTGAATATCATTGAGAGGACTCAGTATAACATTGCCAGGTATTGCTACTAGAAAAGGAAGGAAACGAAGTTGTATTAGTTAATATGTACTGTCAGTTTAGTGGTAAAATGCGAGACAACATAGATGTACTTGAAAAAATTATACTGGATAATAATGACAGATAATGATGAAAATATTGATATGTGTTGATACAAACGCACGATCTAATGGACGAACGACAAAGAGTATTTGAAGAATTTATTCTGAGACGGGGACTTATCATACAAAATGCTTTTTAGAATACATTCATGGGACAGTGAGGAAATTGAGTGATAATAATAATATTAATAATAAATTTATTGTCAAAAAACAGTACAAACCGCATATGACTACGTGGAGGACAAAAACTAAAGAGACTAGACATAACAAGGGGGAGAGAAAATAAGATAATAATTTTGCAATTAAATATTGGAAAGGACAATGACCATGTAGCTATATTGTTACAAATAGGGAATATGAAGGATGAAACAAAAGGGGAAGAAAGGCCAGATGGAAATATAGAAGTATTGGTGAATTGAAAAAGATATGAACGGAGAAAGGCATTGTTCTCAAAGACAATAATGGAAATAGAGGAAACCGCAGATGTGGAAGACAAGAAATTCAAACTTTCCAGCTAGCGTTGCGCAGCGAATGTGAAAAAAATCGGAAGATAGGTTATGGACGAAAGGGCCAAGTATGGTGGACTGATATATTGAAAAAATTAAAGGAGAAAAGATTAAATTGCAGCGTCGCGTGGGTTACATGAGGCAAAAACGATTCGACGAACGGGATATACATATCCAGTATAACATGAAGAAAGCTGAATTTAAAAGAGAAATAAAACAAGCTAAGTAGGGAGGTTTGGAAAGATTTTTGACGAGTGCAATGCAAAAATTACTCTGGGAATTACCATATAGAATAGCGGCTAATTACTAAAAAAGACGAGATATATGGTACTGTACGTTGCACAATGGCAAGAGATTGCGAACATGGGAAGAGGTGGGTTGTCGTATTTTGAATGGTTTGTATTGACCTGAGGAGGCGCAAGTGACTTCGAATGAAGACGAAGGTGAAAAACAGGATAAGGGGATGGCATATTCAAGAACAAGAGATGAATTAGGAAATATAGTAATAGGATGGCGGATAGGGAAAAGTTCTAATTATGTTCAAATTACACGTGAAATGGTGCAGAGGACATACGATTGTTGTGAAGAGTTATTACTACACATTTACTACAAATGTATCAAGGCCAGAAAATTCTCCAAAGTTTGGAAAATAGTTGATTTACACCTATTTCTAAAAGACGGTAGTTAAGACTCTACAAAACCAACATATTGTCCAATATCTTTGGTGCCGACGTATGGGAAAATATATGACAAATGGTTACCTCCAATAATACCGGATTATTATAAAAAAATGGATAGTTTGATCAAATACAATATAGATTTAGAAAAGAACAATCGACTATTGATGCAGTTGAGTTAAGGACGAATGAAAAAGAAAGATAGGAAAAGTGTATGTTCGGTATTTTTCTCGATATAAGAGGTGCTTTCGATAATGCGTTATGGGAAGTGATATGGTATACTTTGCATTCAATGATAATTCCATGTCATCTTATGGAAATTTTACAGTGATATTTAAGTGATCACAGTATGTATTTAAAAAAAGCTAATACACACATTGTACGAAAAATGTGGAAGGGGTGTGCCCAAGGCTCAGCAAGTGGGTCAATACTATGTTGGGAAAGATTTGTTATTGTATTCACAATAACGTCTCATCCTCTCCAAAATAAATATTCCAAGTAGGTTTTAAAGAACAAGATTTATTGCGTAAATAACCAAAAACGTCTTGGAACAAACAAGTGAATAGCACAAGACGACAAACGGTAAAGCAATTGAAAGTTCCGTTCTCACGTATAACAGGCGTCGCTTGCAAGGAGCGTTCTCTGTGTCAGCAGAGGGCGTCGTCTGTGGTAGCGGTCCACGGAATACAGCGATCTGTGGCGCGATGACGCCACCAGTCGAAGTCATCGCAGTCGTATCCCCAGTATCGATTCTTGAAGTCGATAGTTTCGAGTTGGACAATACTTCAATCTCTCGATTTTTGAGGTTAGGTGTTGTTTACAGCGTCGTGAAATATTTCTTCAATCGTAGAACGGACTTGGAAATATTTCGGCGTCGTGAAGTATTTCGATCGCCTAGTTTGGCGGTAGACGTATCGCCGAATTTGGGAGATAGAATTTCTACAGCGTCTAGCGTAGTCAGAGTTTGACTTTGTATATTTCGTGAATTCGTAAGAATATCGTCAGCACATAGTTTGAAGGTAGAATTCCTTCAGGGGTTATGTGTCTAGCGCGGAGCCCCGTAGGACGTCTGATCAGTTCGAGAGCTCAGTGAATTATGAAAATTATCGTTGCTAGCAGGTATAATTTAAACAAAGACACATGACGGTTGGACATAATAGGTTGAAAATTATAAAGATGTAGAAAATTTGATTCATTAACACGTCGCATGACTATTTGAGTTTATTAAATTAAATGTATATGTAAAATTCTTACGTTTTTCTCTTGAGAACGTGTATATTTTCAAAATAGCGTGGGAAAATAGAATTTGATAAACCCAAAATACGATTACTCTGTAATCAACAGGAATTTTTTATCCTGAAATCATTAGGAACATATCTTTAGTATGGAAAAATTCATGGGTGTTTTATTTCTCGATACATGTCAAAGGTAGAGCTTAGTCTCGAATAACTATGGATCCAAAGTTTTCAATTGTTATTTCCACAAAGTTTAATTTTATTATGAATGATACGACGAAGTTGTATCTAGCGAACAGAAAGAAAACATGAACATAATGTGAACAGAAATATGGGTCCTGGTTCCGAGAACCATTGGAAACTACAATGAATTATGTATTATTGCTTGGTGAATCCTAATACAGTTGTAAAACGTTTAATTTGTTTCCAGAAAAGGTATGATGGATGAGTGATTCCATGAGCCACCACAAGAACCGGGTTCCTCTAATTGTCTGTATCGTGCAAATTCCTAAAGCAACGCCAGCGCAGGACAAGTGTGAAAGTGGTTGCCCCACTAGTCATTTGAACAAGTCACGATCTGCTCTAGGTTTTGTTTGCATTTTTGCGGATGGAAATCGTGAAAGATCGGAGGGGGAATGTCCGTTTTGGTGATGCCCGCTTGCTGGTGATATCTGCAGCAAGTGTGTGAATGGTGCAGAATGGCGGTTGCCGATTTTCCACGACATGGAATTAGACACATCGTGGTAAACCCTCGTAGACGTTGAAGCCATCATGAAAGATCTCTTTAGTCACACATTGCTGACATTGTGTAACGAGTCAAGGTCAGCTACTCGAGATTGATATCCTCCAGCTTCTGTAACGTTGAACCATCAATAGGATTCTCACTGGCCCTGGCAAATGTTTAGTCTCTCCAAATGGAGAAACGAATGAAGTGCTGAAAAACAGACAGAGGAACATATTGTTCGGGAGTGTAAACGACGTTAACATGTTGGCTTCAATGACTTTATAGTGGCAACGGACAAGGTAGTTGACTGCATTTAAATATAGGTATCCACTTGTATTGATTCAAGCTATGTATTAATGACGTAATTTGTTATTTCGCACGATAAATATAAACCTGTAAGTTTTCCATGAGATTGGTGTCACAGGAGCGGACTCCAGAAAATGAATGGTGTAATTTATAATGTAATTGATGTAATATATAATATAAACATAATATATAATATAATTACTGTTTTCATTTGCATCAAAGAAACATACATGATGTAAACCAGGTATACAAACGTATTTCTGCGAGTAAGTATATAATAATGATACAGTTCATTTCGTTCGTTAAGTTTTTATTTCTCTTCATACTTCTGCAATTTATCGTCTGCTTGTGGTTGGGTGTCGTGAATGAGCTCAAACCACAGGCGTGGAATGATTATTTTCTGTAGGTTTAGGGAGATCCTGAAGCACTACTTCCTTTGGCTAAGAAAAGAAGTAATCTACAGACATTTGTTTCGAAATGATCGTTGTCATCTGTTTCAGGTGTTTCGATATAATCAATATATTGAAAAACACTGCGCGAATTACGTTATAGCAAGGGGGAAATGTAAATAGTTAGAACAGATAGTTGTACAGTGACGGATTCTGATTGACTCATTGTTCCAGATTGAAGAATTGGCTTATGTTCTAAAAATAAAGAAAGCTATGATGATCATTCCATGAGAAATCAAATATTTTTGGCCATCCATGTTTCAGAATTTGATAATTTTTGCGTGTGTTTTAATATTAGTTTTTATCAAAACTACAAAATTTTACATTTTTATGATTGTTCGATTTGTGGCTATTATTTTAAAATGAGGAAATCACAGCAATTTCCGTCGCGCTTTGAAGTCTTTATATGGCTCAATCTTAAAAACTATTTACCCCAGAAAACTAAAAAGAAGTATTTGGACTTGACGATTCAGTGTACCTGCAAAATTATCTTGCATTCCATTTTATGTGTTGATTTGATGGTATTGTGTGGTGTAGTTAAAGCGACAAGTTCCAAATACTTTCATTGTATGTATAAATGTAAAACGTAAGCGTTTTGAAACATTTTACAATTGTTGTTAAATATTAAAACTGATGCAAAACATTGCACTCTAAAATGATCAAATGTGTGGTTATGTTTATGATGGTCGAAGCAACTAATATTAACTGTAGTTTGGTACGGTAAGTTCTGGAATAACAAAATTTGAAAGTAGCTTTAAGTCAGTTAAATTTTAACTCAGTGGAATGTGCATCTTGCTCAGCTACATCAGAAATGCAGCTATGTTGATGATATTATTGAAATTGATACGCAGCTAATAGATGTTTTCCAGACCGAAGTGTGTCGTAAAAAAACATTCGCAGGATACTTGCCCCTTGAACTTTCTTTCTTCGCTTCTTCCAATAGAGAAAATAAAACACAATCTCAGTTTAATAACCAACAATAGCTCTTATGCGGAAGTTTATTATTCTTAATACATGTAAATTTCTTACAACAACTATACATTCGGACAGCTGCATGGAATATCATTTCCACAGCTGACCAATTAACCAATTATTTTGGTCTGAACCAAAATAATGCCAAATAATNTGTATATGCGAATGAAGCGAGTCTAAGCATTCTCACAATTTTCCGGTGAAATCGATCTTAAGAAACTACACATTGATTTGATTACGTTGGTGGTTTATTACTGAACAGTTGTTTTATCAAAAAAATAAAAAGTAAAAAGAAAAATTAAGATCTCAATCCTTAGACACAGTTGTGGACAAGTATCGAGAACGCATTACCAACCGAAGCATAAATTTTCAAAAGAGACAAACAAATCTTCATTGAACATTACTAAATGTCGGGAGGGTTTCGCTTGCAACTCTTCTGGTTGACCGGGTCAGAGATGCAGTCTAGCTCGAGACGAGGGGAAGGGGGAGGNAGGGTTGGAAGGGGGAATTGGGGGGTTGGTGGGCCCTAGTCTAAGAGAAACTTAGAGTTCTTGAAATCCATTTTAATACTCACACGGTTAATAGCCCGGTACGAGCGTCAGAGAGAGAGAGAGCGAGAGAGCTGGGGTTCATGGTCGTAGTGCCGCAGTAGCTCAGACTGGGGGCGACGGGCCGCTCGTGGTTGGAGCGGGGAGGTTGGTGGTCCCCTGTTCGAGGGTGGTCTTTTAGGCGACGAGGGCGGTGGTAATTCCCTTGGGGCGTCACTTGCTCGCGACGTCCACAGCAAGGTGCTACTTGTTCACCCTCTCGTCCCTCCTACTGCCTCTGACTACTGTCTCTTGCCTCTCCCTTTTTATATTATTTGATCATACGTGACACGACGACCCACTAACCCAGCTCTCTCTCTCTCTCTCTCTCAGCATTGCGTACTCGACCTAGTTAATACGCTGACAGGTACTTCCAGCTCGTGCCTTCACGACGATATACATTTACATGATTCATTTGAAAGTCCTGTTTTTAATATTATTGGAGGTTAATGGAAGAGGATGGAAGACAGTACGTTGCATTACGTATTAGTCAACTTAGTGCATGACTCTTTCTGCTTTACAATATTAGTTTAAAGGAAGGATTCAGGATATTTATGAGTATACTCCAACACTTCTGAGCTACAAAGCTGAATGAAAAGAAATAGATGTAAGAAGTTTAATATTTCGAATATCTGAAAAGAAACGCGAGCAAAGCGAAGTCGGATACTCACTTGTTAGAAATAGCAACTGATGGCCTCTTCTTGTTTCCTGAACTTTCATCGGGAGACGAGGATATCCGAAATGTCAGCTCAAACCAGATGTGAATCAATATGCTCACAATAGCACTTGAGCTTCACTGTCTGCTCTTATATTCTCTTCCTGCATTGCTACAACCCTTTCTGTAACAACATTTTACGTCGTTAAAACGTTCTGAAGGCCTTATCTGGAAGATACACTCTCTGAGGAAGACAGTTTTTCTTTCCAGTGTATTAGATTATTCTCGTTAGAAAATTATCTTTTGTGTTAGAATTTCATGGATCAACGCATGTCTGAATGTCTCGACTACTAGAGTATTCTCGTGTCACGTATTATAACCGTGACAAAACGCGTTTTACACGACTTTCCAACGACAAAATCTGAAGTAGCAAATAATAGTTGTTTCAAAATACTGAGTTTTTATATTGAAAGCCATCATGTTCTTGCTTGTTTGGAACGCGTCCATAGCCGATCCTTAGATCGTGTTTCATGAAGCCGGGCCGTCATCACCCAATTATATATCAAAACTACAACATTGCGTTTGCTACGTATTGCGACACGTATTACTATTTTAAATTAGCTAAATTAAAATTTAAACTAAATAAGCTGAAAAACTGTAAAGAAAAGAGATCGTGAACTTTGTTGATCTTCCAGGTTACTTGAATTAATTAGGAGTACAAGTTAAGGTGAATGTTAAGTCTGCATAAAAATTTGGAGGTGAAACTTGCAATTTCTAGTTTTAGTGTTGGATTGCGTAGTTCCTGGTGAAGAGTTGCATTTGTGATGTACCATGGTGCGTCGGGACAGTCATAGAGTGTTTGATAGGAATGTTTGTAGAACTTCAATGTTTCCCAGAGTTGGATGGCAAACTCTCAGTTTTTTTAAATTCACACCACTTATGGATGCTTTTGTCTGATTCCGTTTTTGCATATTGCAGATCACAAAACCAGTTTCTTCTGCTGAGACACCACGTTAGTTATAGCGATAGTAGCGGCCCCATAGATTCCGGAACGC
>NNCF01129489.1:50374-70210 GCA_002313205.1 Laupala kohalensis
ATATATATATATATATATATAAGATTAATTGT
Source organism: Laupala kohalensis (assembly GCA_002313205.1). NCBI lineage: Eukaryota > Metazoa > Arthropoda > Insecta > Orthoptera > Trigonidiidae > Laupala > Laupala kohalensis. The sequence continues at coordinate 50,407 of NNCF01129489.1, forward strand.
AATTTTGTGAAAATATTTTTTTATGAACTGTATACTTATGAGGTAAAACAAATCGTATTACAAGTTTCTGAAAAAAATGAGAGAATAATAGATTCTCGGAGGGAGAATGGAATTTGGAGGATGCCTTCTCTATATTTTTTTCTTGCCTACTATTGATGTTTTTTCTTTCGGACTAGTTCGATGGCATGAACTACTGTAGAAACGTAATGCACGTTAGAGAATTAAAAATATTCTGAGAGAAGAAACAAAATGTTATGTAGTCTAAAAATGATTTAGTTTTGTATAATTTCGATAATAGTAAACATGATTCTAGAATATGAAAATAAAAAAATGAATTGTAAGATACCATAGATTATCTAATAAAAACTGTTGTTAAGAAATATCTGGATAAAAAAATCAGTATAAATATTTATATTCTTTTTAACTCCTAAATTCCGAGTGCCTACTCGTGGAGAAGTGTTTGCATCGTTAACGGTCAGATGAAAATTGCAACGGACCGGTACTCGAACCTCTTATACATCCGTCTCGATGCTTTAAGTTTGTACACAATTTTTACCTGGCCTGTTCCGGTGAACCTGGGTCACATCCACATTCAGGGGATAAGTGAACACAATTAGCTTCCGTGCTGGAAGCACTTATAGGGATCGTTACACTGTCTAGAAGTACCCTAATTCCCCCCGAAATAATACGCTTGCGCGTTGTGCATTTACTTTATTTAAGTGCACCTGGCCGATGCGTCCAGAATGCCTCCTCGGAACCAACTCCCTCGACTGGCGGCACCGCGTTTCAGGCAGGCGAAACAAAGCCAACCCTATGGTCCCGTTAGTGAAAGGCAGGGGATGGGGGCGCGCCCTCCCTGGCCGGCGCGACAGAGCGCTTCCTCGTANAGACGGGCTGGAAGAAAGCCGGGAAGCGTACGCGGCGGCCGGCGCGCGTACGTCGCGTGACGGCGTCGTCGGCGCTAGCAGCGCGCGACTGCGGCCCGGGGCAACCGTCGGAATCTCTCCGGGCGCCTCGCGTGATGGCGCCGTCAGCGGGGGCGCCGGAGTCGCCACAACCTGGAGCAGCGCCGGAAGTGCCGCCGTCTGGGACGGCGCTGGGGTGCTTGAGGCGGCACCACGGGTGACGGCGCTGGGGACGTCGGTCACGGGCAGGTAGGCGGGCTTCACGCGGTCAATGGACACGCGAGAAGGTTGCCCGCGGAGTTGCAGCGTGACTGTCTTGTCGTCGCGCTGCAGGACCGAGTGCGGCCCGTTATAGGGTGGCGTCAGCGCACCACGCACGGTGTCGTCTCGGAGGAAAACGTGCGTGCTTTGCGCCATGTCCGGGAAGACGAATGACGCCGGCCGCGCGTGGCGTGCAGCCGGCGTGGGACGGAGACGGGCGATCTGCTCCCGTACCTGCGTGAGGACGCAGGTGGCTTCAGCCGATGGGCTGGAGTTCATTGGCGCGGCGAGCAGTTCGCCGGTAAGGCGCATCGGCTCGCCGTATACTAGCTTGGCGGCGGACGCTCCGATGTCCACCTTGAGCGTGTTGCGGAGCCCGAGGAGCACCCACGGGAGGGCCGTGAACCAGGCCTCGCCCTGATGGCACATTAACCCCGCCTTCAGAGTACGGTGGAAATGCTCCACCATGCCCGATGCCTGGGGATGGTAGGCGGTGGTGCGGTGTTTCTCCGTGCCGCAAAGCGTGAGGATGTGGCGGAAAAGCCGCGACTCAAACTGGCGACCTTGGTCACAAGTCATTCGCCGCGGTGCGCCAAATCTCGCCACCCAACCGATGAGGAAAGCCCGGACGACGCTCTCGGAGGTGATGTCCGCGAGCGGGTACGCCTCCGGCCAGCGTGTGAACCTGTCAACTACTGTCAGCAGGTAGCGAAATCCGGAGGAAGGGGGAAGCGGGCCGACGATGTCCACATGGACATGCTCGAACCGCGCGGACGGCGTAGCGAAGGTGCTCTGCGGAGTCTTGACGTTGCGCGTCACCTTTGCGCGCTGGCAGTGCTCGCATGAGTGCGCCCAGTCGCGGCAGTCCTTGCGTAAGGACGGCCAGACGAAACGTTCCGCGACAAGGCGGGCAGTTGCTCGTATGCCCGGGTGGTTGAGTCCATGAAGGGCCTGAAATGTCCGCCGGCGGAGCGGGGTGGGCAAGAAGGGGCGGAGGCGGCCCGTCGACACGTCACAGANACGCCGGCGGAGCGGGGCGGGCAAGAAGGGGCGGAGGCAGCCCGTCGACACGTCACAGAGGAGCGTGGTGGAAGTGTCCGGGATGTCGACGCGCTGTAGGCGGAGTGAAGAGTCTGGGCTGAGGTAGTTCTGAATCTCCTCGTCACCCACCTGGGCGTCGGCGATGTCCTGGTGCGAGGGTTGTGGAACGATGGGCTCTACGCGCGATAGGCAGTCGGCCACCACATTGTCGGCGCCGCGGATATGCTCGACGTCCGTGGTAAACTGCGCGATGAAAGCGAGTTGGTTTACCTGGACGGGAGGGAGTTTGTCCCTGCGTTGCGAGAAAGCGTGGACATGCGGCTTGTGTTCTGTGTAAATGCGGAAGTGCTGGGCCTCCAGAATGTGGCGAAAGGCACGGGGTCCTTCCCTTTTAGGTTTCTTCCGGTGAGAGCGTCATGCAGCGGAGCCTGGAGTTCAGACGCTCGTGGCACGAAGGAATGATAGATGTTCAGCATTCCGAGAAAGCGACGGAGCCCCTGCGCGGTCTCCGGCCGAGCGTAGTCTCGGAGCGCGGCGACGCGGTCGAGGGGTGGGCGCGTGCCCGCGGCGGACACTGAGTAGCCGAGGAACGTCACTTCGGTGGCTCCGAGAATGCACTTTCCTGTGTTCACCACGACGCCGTACTGCGCGAGGCGCTCGAACAGCGCACGCAGGTGCTGGTAGTGTTCCTCGTCGGACCGTGAGAATATGAGGATGTAGTCCAGGTACGCAAAACAGAAGTCCAGTCCCCGCGTCACCTCGTCAATGAACCGCTGGAAAGTCTGGCCCGCGTTCCGTAACCCGAACGTCATAAACGGAAACTCGAAGAGTCCAAAAGGCGTCGTGATTGCTGTCTTACACACGTCCCCTTGGTGCACGGTGGTCTGGTGGTACGCCTTTACCAGATCGATCGTCGAGAAGACGGTGCAATCCGCGAGGTCGTGCGTGAAATCGCCGATGTGGCGAACCGGGTAGCGATCAGGAACGGTGCGCGCGTTTAGGGCGCGGTAGTCCCCGCACGGGCGCCACGCGTCGACTCCCTTCCTGGCGAGGTGCAGCGGTGACGACCACTGGCTGTCGGACGGTCGCGCGGTCTCAACTCGCACCATCTCATCGGAATCCGTCTTAACGACGGCGTGTTTTTCCGGCGCGAGGTGGCGCGGCGGGCATGACACGGGAGGGCTTTCCGTCGTCCGGATGAAATGAACAGTCTCATGCCGCACCGCGCGGGGCAGCCCGGGCGGGCGCGTGATGTCTGGGAACTGCACGAAGAGAGCCGCCAACGGCGAGGGCGCGATGATATCCTAGGCGCTGCACTGCGTCGTTGTGGCGGCGGTCTCCCTCACGGAGGCCCGTGGTGAGATCGACGAGCTGCTTCGTGCGACAGGCCGGGGCGAGGTTGTAGTGCGCCAGGAAGTCGGACCCGATGATCGCCACGTCGACGACAGCGATGACGGAACACCACGAGAAATCGCGGCGGAGACCTAAGTTGAGCGTGAGTCGCAGGGGGCCGTATGTTTTGATGCGGGTTTCGTTGGCCGCCCCAAGCTCGAACGTAGTCGCCGTGCGGCGGCCCGGCAGGAGGCGTCGCGGGAAACAACATAAGTCCGAGCCGCTGTCGATGAGGAACTTTTGCTTCCTGTTCTTTTCCGCGATGAAGATGCGACTGCCTCCGGTCGGACAGCAAGGGCAACCAGTCGCCGCAACTACTGGCTGCCGTTCGCGTTTCCCGCCATCGTGCACGGCGCGCGGCATTTGGTACTAACACACGCCGTCCGGGGGCGGGCCTCCCCTGCGCCCTGTCCGGGAGCGTGATGGCGAGCGCGGTCGCTCTCCCAGGTGGCGCTGCGGTTGTAATGCGGCGAGTTGTTGCGAGAGCTCGTCGAGACGCGCAAGGGCGTCTAGGGTGATGGCCGGCGGGGCGGGCGGGGCGCGCGCAGTGTGCTCGGCAAACGGAACGTGCGTCGGGGCAACCTCCAGGATCTTGTCTGCGAGATCGGCGAGTTTGTGCAAGGCGAGTTCGCTCTGCGTTGCCAGGATCGCCCGAACTGACGTTGGTAGGCGCTGGAGCCACAGCTCGCGCAGAAATCTGTCGTCAACTTGTGTAGCGCCCGCGAGTTTGTAGAGGTGGCGCAGGAACTGGCTCGGCTTGCGGTGTGCCATCTCCTCTCCGCCGATCAGTTGGCGCAAGCGTTGCTGCTCGGAGGCCGAGAGGCGCCGGATGAGCTCCGTTTTTAAGAGCGAGTACGGCGCTGCAACTGGCGTGTTGGAGAGAATGCCCTCCACCTCCGCGGCATAACGACAGTCCAGCTGCGATACAATGTAGCTGTACCGCGTGGTCTCCGATGATACGCCGGAGAGCTCGAACTTGCTCACGGCCTGCGCGAACCACAGCGACGGCCTGTCGCTCCAGAACGGTGGGAGTTTCACAGACACGCGGTGAACGTGGTTGCTTTCTCGAGGCGGTAGGAGCGGGCGCGCTTCGTGCAAGAGCTGTTGCTGTTGCTGCTGCTGCATGAAGAGCAGGATGACAGCGTTCTGTTGCTGCAGCTGTTTGATCTGAGCCTGCAGTGCTTCCATGATGTCGTGCGCTAGTCAGGAGGCGGTCACGCGGAAACGAGCGATGAGACGTGACGCGGCGTAGTACGCGTGCGCGGCTGATCGCGGGCGCGGCGGTATCGCGGACGAACGAGGAACACACTGCACGTCATTGAACGGGGTCACCACTTATAGGGATCGTTACACTGCCTAGGGGTACCCTAATTCCCCCCGAAATAATACTTTATTTAAGTACACCTGGTCGATGCGTCCAGCATGCCTCCTCGGAACCAACTCAACTGGCGGCACCGCGTTTCAGGCAGGCGAAACAAAGCCAACCCTATGGTCCCGTTAGTGAAAGGCAGGGGATGGGAGCGCGCCCTCCCTGGCCGGCGCGACAGAACGCTTCCTCGTAGCGATGCCGCCACACACTTAAACCCGGTTTCCACGTACTGACGTGTCGGATGCCATTATTAACTCTCAACTTCCGAATAAATAGTCGTGGAGAAGTGTTTGACTTGATGGGTGCAAGTTGTATAGAGTTTCGAGGAAGTATATAGAACACGTGCGGCCAGTGCAGATGGTCCCTGGTTCAAGTCTCTGTCCGTCTCGATTTTCTCTTGACCGTCAACGATGCATGTTTTTATTCATATGTTAAATTTTTGTAATTTTTTTTTAATTCTTACATCCCTATGACGTAAAAAGCACACCATGACGTCGACAACAATTGATTTATACTTATTCCCACTGTGGCCTTCGCACAAACGTTACTGTGCTTTTGGCGCTTCCTGGGAGACTTAATTTTTGAATTAAGACATGCGCCAAAGTGAAATATAAAAAAAGAAGATCCTTACTCGACATGCATCTCACAAGTGTATGGACATTTTCTTGTTTCCCATTATTATTTGCTGTCGCATATAACATACTCTTATGAGTAACGAACACAAATTATGTAATATAGATTAACCAATTTCATTTTCATTACTTCTTCTATATTTAAACCGCTTGTTGTACCTCTGATTTCAGTTCATCATACCAGTTTAAAATATTTTATTTCATTAAAGTGTTCTATGAACTTTGAAAACAGTATTTAACAACGAATTATAGAAATTATGCTACATTTGATATAAAAGAATATTTTTCATTAACGTATCATCCAAGACAACAAAAAAAACTATTGCCTTCTAGATATTACTCTAAACACCAATTTGTTTGAATATGTAAAAACCAAATACTCACATATCTAAGTATAAAACACTTTAGAAAAGTAACACACAACGTTCCCGGCGATAGCTATCTCAAACTTTGGTAAAAAAAGATAGTTGAGACATCTGATACACAACCTTCTGCGTCAAAAAGATCGCATTCCAAAAACAATACACACGTTCTTCCTCTAAGATAAACATGTGAATACACGACATATCTAGTTCATTATATTTTTTGAACACCAATGATTAAACTTACTTAAATTTCGCGCCAATTTGTGTGTATGTATATCATTTTCTAAAATGGTTAAAGGATACTGAACATGTTAACAGTGACGATGCGATTAAAACATTCGTCGCATACAAAAATGTAAGAAAATAATCAATTTAAAATTATATTTTGATCGGAATCCAAGCCGCTAAATGAAAGAATTGTAGTCTTTTGATTGGAAAGTAAAATGAACATTTATAATATTTTTTGAAAACATTTAGCGATTTCTCAGTCATAAGCGTCTTACAAATATTGTAAAAGCGTCTTACATATATCGTAAATGGAATTTTGTTGTATACAGGAATTGATGTATTTTCGTATATGCAGTGCGTTTGCTAACCTGCTATGTATGTTATCGTTATCATATTTTCATTTCAGTTTACCAACAGTGTATTCTGCTTCTTTTTGGTCAACTTACACAGCTAAATATTATTCACGTTTTCTGGTAACTGGCACTGGTGTCAGCTGTTCTTTGGGCTCTTAACACATTTCATGCACATAACACACTTAACACTGGGCCTGATGACGTTAATTACAATTTATTTGGCCTTATAACAATTTCAAAACACTTTATGCCTTTGTACATTGATCATAGTTTCAGTTGATGCCTTACTGGATGATGAGCAAATTCATATTCCCTCTCCCGTGACTCTTGAGGGCACTACTTCAATTCTCCTCGCAAATGTTTAATCCCTTTTTATCTTCTTTACCGCCCCGTAGCTTTTTACTCCACGCTCGCGTCTAGTTTCAGAGTTTCACTTTGTTACCCGAATCACTTTGTATTTCATTTAATAAGTCGTTCTTTGCAATATTTAACTTTAATTACGTGGTCTCTTGACTAATTGCTACTATCATGCCTTCTTGCTGAACGTGCAGTGAACTCACGGTATGACACACTTCGCAAAGACGTTGCCTTCTCTGAGCTCACAATTATACAAAAGTGACCACTTTGCAGCTAACGTTTGTCTGAAATTGATTACTTCTCTTCCTCGCTAGAGTCAATTAATTATCTGATCGAACTTCTTTGGCGAGACGAACTAGTTCCTATTATCTGTTCTTGGCTTCTCACTGCTCATAATACAGACTTGGGATACTCTAATATTGTTATGTACTCATTACTTGTGTTCAAATTTGGCGCTTCTTACGATATGAATTCTCTAGAGCTCTCATAACGTTGTTCATCGGCCGCACAGTTTATTTCATAAGTCTCATAATGTTACTTATTTTTAATGCACTGGTTCACTCGAATAGTTTATCACTCTAAACTTGTGAATTTCAAATGATTCGCACTTTGTTTGTCTCTACTGTTCCCGAAAACTGCACTTCGTTAAATGAATTTGTTGTATCGTAGCACTTTTGAGAAATACAACATTTTGAAGATATTACTTGAAATCCAAAATTTAGATATTCAGAATGATTGATCCACAATTTGATCAAAAGTTAATTTTTGTACGAGAGACAAAAAGAAAACCTATGATGATCTGCTGCGACCCGATCTGATCATCTGATCTGTACAAAAACGTATCTTCTCTCATCACTCAAAAAAACTTATCCTCTCCTCTCGAGTGCCCCGGTGCTCTACTTTTTGTGGTAAAATCTTGTCATGTGACCCCCTTTCCTAATAGTTTCTCCACCCAATGTGAGTTTAGTGCCCTTCTCCTCACTACAGTTTTAATTGTTTATTTTCGAAAATAACTTTTTTTGAAACTTCGTTTTGCCACTCCCTAGACTTCTCCAACCTTGATTTATGATTGATTGTTACAATTTTGCTTTCTTCACAGACCTCGATGACTACCGATGCTGGTCGTTCCACCATTTTGCTCCCTCTCAAACAATAGCCTTTGTGACGGTTTTCTGCGCAGTTGCCTTGTGCGACATGCTTCTTAGGTTCCAAGTTTTATGACTATATTGCTCTCTTGGCGCGGCGTTTGTTGAGCCTGCCACCCGCCACGATTCTAGTTGGAACTTCGACCGTCAGCACCCTCCTTGAACTTAAATTATATGACCTCTTTTGAATTTTGTGTCTGTGTAGTTTGCCGACCACCTTCCAAAATTTTCCGCGGCGAAACTTTTCGTTCCATCCTTACTGCTGTCTCCTGAAATATCCGCAGCGCACCCATTTCGTTCTTTCTCGCTTTATTCTAGGCGGTATTGCTTTGGGAAAATAATATTCCCTTATATCCGCTCCTTCTGCGGGCTGTCTGATAGAATAAATTTTGCTATTTGAATTTCTAAAGGTTCTTTTTCTAAACGTTGCAGCATGTTCGAACTTGTCTCTTCATCTGCGTGGGAACTCGGCGCTGCCCCTTTGAGTTTTTGAACATAATATTTTTTATGGTACTTTTGGTATTTTTCTATTTGTAAAGGAGCCTGTGATGCTTCGCCGAAAATATTTTCTCTTCCCTGCGTCTGACAGTCCCCCTGCGTTCATCCTCCGCTATCTAGTTTTTCTGAATAGTAATTCTTATTAATTTTTGAGAACATGACTTAATTATTAGATTATTCATCCACGGTCTTAATATGTATAGTGGCAGAACGAAACTTGATTTTTAAAAATAATATAATATTTAATTTAAATTTTGGGCGCATCGGCTGTCTCATCTTCCACAATGCATACTGGGTTCGATTTTTTTACGAAGGAAAGGACCATGCAATGGTTCCACTTAAGGAAAACGCAAGCAAATAAATCCATTAATTTAATTACTGTTGTTAAACACTACAACACCCCTCATGTTGTTATCCCCCAAAAGACACACACAAAAAAAGTTATTAAACATTCATATTAACACTTACGCCAAAGTGACGTCATTCCCACCAAAAAGACACACTAAATTACACTGGCTTTACCCATATTATTTTCTAGTTGACAATTTAATCTACCTTTCTCATACCAATTCCAATTCACTGAATTTAATTGCAATTCGATCTGATAAACGATTAAACATACATTTCTTTTAAACAAAGGTTACACACTGAAATTAATCCTAAACTTATTTAATTAACAATTTAATCTATCTCTTTTAACAATAACAATTCACTGAATTTATACAAGGCATAATTCTATTGGCAAATGAGATCAGTCATGGCACTGATTTAGTCCAGAGTTCGTGCTCTTTTTATCACTGATGCCAATTACTTAATGACGCGCAAGCGCAATACGATGTTGGTTTTCACATTTACCCACAATCGCACAATACCTCTCAAGATGACAGACCATGGTAAGCCGTAGAGAAGTGTCCCCTCAGAAGTCAGCACGGCTGCAATCTCTGGCATCTGCCAACGGCGTCGATCAGCGGCGACTACCCAAAAGTTGCCCTTTTCACTTTCTGTGTGATCGGCTCCTCCGAACACAGCGTCAGCATTTACAGCGTCCGTCCGAATACCACCCGAAAATGATTCGTGCGTGGTTGGGATCGAGGTCGTCTTATTGACTCGTCCCGCTGATCAACTATAGATCCACAATTAAATTTCGAACGCGAAAATAAACATCTGACAAAACATGTCAGAAAAATCGAGCGATCTGAGCAGTATGATCTATCTGAGCGACTTCTGACGAAACATGTCAGAAAAATCGAGCGATGTGAGCTGCATGAGCGCGATCTGAAAACATATGCTAGCGCGATCTGAAACTCAAGTCCAAGCTCTGACGAAACATAAGTAAGAACGATCTCCGACAAACATAAGTGAGAACGATCTCCGACGAAAATCTATGAGCGCGATCTGAGCAACATCTGAGCTCTGACGAACATCTATGAGAGCGATCTGAGAAACATCTATGCTATCTGCGACGAAACATATCTGAGCCGAAACATCTATGAGTTCTCTCCGACGAACATGTCTCAGCCTGAAATTTTGTTTGCCATTCCTTAAATGGTCTTTATCCCTTCTCTTGCGTACTCTTCTCCCAAAAAATTTTCAAAATTTTGAATCCCACGTGACCGAAACTTAAAATGCCAAAACGATTCCCCCTTCTTACGCCTCGACTCTGATTGGAAATTTTTTAAAGAGCTTCAAATGTTTTCTAACGTTTTCTCTCAACGACGTTTTACTTTCAACGATTTTCCAAACAAGCTAGCACTTGTTTCTACCCTTCGCGCATCTGGGGTTTATTTGGTCGGGTTGGGTTGCCTTCCCCATCCCCTCGCTAACTTGCAATTTGTAAAAAGTCATAAATTTGTTTTGAAGCCAAAAGAAGCCGACGGAGGCCTGTGCCGCACCCGGATGCGACCGCTGCCCTCCGTCGATCTCCAACCGCCGTCCTTTTAAATTTCTACAACTCTCCCTCTCTTTTAAATTTCATTATTTCGTAACACGGATGATTAAATGAACAATTAATTCCTGAGTTATTCAAAGATAATATTTTTTGATCATACACTTTTTTTTGTCTAGACAAACTGTACAAGACTACCAGAATTACCTTAGTTAATATCTCGTCGTTAATATCCGTTTACAACTCATTCTTCTCCTCCTACGAACTTCTGTAAATAAAAAGTAAATCAATTTCGGATTCCTATTAAAGACTGTAATTGCAGCTTTTTGTTCTGATATTTAAAAAATTGCCGTATAATTGTTATCAATAATCTTACTTTCATATGAAGAATAATGTATAACGAAACAATTCGCATGTTATTATGTCTTAATTCTGCTTAATTTGCACGAGGTATTGCAATTGCTCCTTTTGTAAAGATGACCTTAATGTACAATTACTCTTGAAGGAACACTATTCTTCCAAACTTTGCATTCGCCAATAGTTAATCAACTGTATTGCACTGAGAGGTATTAGTTGATTTTCTCTGGGTGAGTAAACTGGTAGTCAGTGGCGGATCTAGACCTTAATTAAGTGTGGGTGTGAGGGTGACTCATTAGGAAGGGATCTAAGGAGCATTTTTTGTTTGAAAATTATGGTTTTGCAATAAAAATTTATTCATATTAACTTTAAATAATATTCACCAACACATTAAGTAGATAATTAACAATTAACAAACTGGAATAAAGACAAAATTTATTAATTGTTTAAAATGGAAAATACAAACTTAAGATCTTGTTTATTTTCCATTTTAAACAATTAATTAATTCCATCAGAATTTTCTAATGATAAAAATCAAATAATTAATGAAAATAAATTTTTAGCTCAGATATAATGTACAAATAACAGAAATATATGAAAGTTGTGAAATAAATTCCCAATCAAGAAATTTGGGATACATACTTAAAAAGAAACTGTGTTCAAGAGGTCTACTTCTTAATACAAGTAATGTTTCGAAAAAGCTCAATAAACGCTTGTACTATCCTGCAGGTAACAGATTAAGTACACCTGAGACGGTCAGTCAACTCTTGCGAACAGGTGAGACCTGCGCCTGCGCACTTCTGCAAAATCGACATTCCCGCTCTGAAGATAGTAATACATTCTCAGTACGCAGTGGACCCCGCTGCTGTTGACACTGCGAGAACGGCTTGTCGCAAAAATGGGGAGTTTAAAATTACGCCACCAGAGTGAACCAGTGACCGAGATCGCGAAGGGCAGGTGAAATAATTTCAGAATTCCTTCACAGAGCGTGCAGCTTTCGCTCTGTCTTGACAGTCGAATGACGATGGAAGTTCATCTTTTTTTTATATAGCTGCTTTGTTACGAAAAACGAGGAGAAGTCTGAAAATACGTAATGTATTCGTTATCAAATACGTTTTTTGGTCATTTTTTTCATATTGAAACATTTTATCAAAGTTCACATTATAAATAGTGTGAATTTCTTTTTCTAATTTCAACTCATTACTGGTATGTCAATAAAAATTTCACGACAATAAAACCTTACTTTTTATAAGCTCCAATGAGATTAATTCTGCTTCAACAATAAGTAGCGTTCTTTATTGAATTGATCTTCTCTGCTACTCACTCTTGTTAAAAACCTGCTCCAGGAGGCTGCTGCTGGCGCTGTGTCGAGCTTTCCTGTCTCCTTGCTGATATTTTGTGTTTTGTGTTCAACAAGTACCAATAAATAAAGGCTCCACTAGGAAACCAAACACTTAAAAATAAGACAACAAACAGCTTACAACGTTCTTCCAGTTTACACAACATATGGAAGAAAAATCTGCATCCCATAGAAATATTCATGTCATCTATAGATAACATGAAAAATACATGTCTCAAGAACGTCTGAAGACCGACCCATCCCCTGTGAAGCTAGTAAAGGAATCGTAAATAAAGTCGTTCCTACTACCTCCTCACAACGCGTTAATAACACTGGAAGATAGCCGTGGGTTGTGTTGTCGGTAATGCGGTTGCGTTGTATCGCTTATACAAGTATTGACGAGTTTAGCCTACATGAACTCGCCTAGTGATGCGAGCCGCTTCAACTAGTCCTTGCAATACGAAGAAATAATGTTACAGATTTATTACGTTTGCCTATAAGATGTAAATTTAGTGTGCGAAAAATCTGGTAACACTTTAACAAATTATGCCTTTTATCAAATTCAGATTTATCTGCTGAGAGTTCATGTCCAATGGTTAAGGGGGCTATGCCCCCTCTTCCACAGATCCGCCATTGCTTGTAGTTCTAAATGCCTGTTCTTTTTTACTTGGAATAAAACAAAATTAATCGTGAATCTATTTGTGTGTTCTGTGATTAACACGTCACTACTCATTATGCGTTCCAATCATAGAAAATAAAGGAAAGAAAACTATATTAGATTGGAAATCATGGTTTTTGGTGCTTTTGAGATGGACAAGGAGGTCCGAAAATCTACGTGAGTAACCAATCAGTCCCCTTTGGAGTTAATATATCCTTACCATCCGTGTTTTAGGGGGTGGGAATATCGTGGAATATAAAAATAATAAAGAACGACCGATATTGGTATTGAATCAATTAATTCTGGGACCGCTGAAAAAAAACATTGACATTTCCAAAGCAACTTAAGGCCTCAATCACTGTCATGGGGAATGAACACCCTTTTGAGTAGGAGGTGAGAAGGAGTTGAAATAAAAAATAAACACACACGCGATAGTATTGGTTGAATAACTAAGAAAAGATGATTCAATCAAGCTTACAGAGACCACATGAAAACAGACTTCTATAATTTCATATTATACTTTGATAATGTAAGCAAATGTTTTTCGGTTTTCTTACGAAATCGTGTCCTAAATGTATTTACGTACCTCTATTTTAAGACCCATCGATCGATTTTATTCTTATTGTTTTTTACGATTTTTGTAATAAAACGAAAATAAATTCAGATGGATATTTTCATCATTTTCTGTTTTTACCTGTGTAAATGCGTTTTATTTGCCCATTTATTATCACTGAACAATTATACATGTTAGTTTTATTATCTTTACCAAGAAGCTCATTTAAAAAAATTTTCTGTATAAATGTGTTTTATGAAAGAAAGTATAATGATAACGCAAGTAATAATTTCTCATACTTGCATACAATATTTTACATATGTTTACATACACTGCGCCTGTAGGGAAAGTATAACCTCCGAGGTAGCATTTATTTGGAGGATCTTTTATTTGAAAATATGGATTTTTCGATACTTTACAAGTCACTCAGATCATTAAGAAGATTGGACAACAGAAATTTATGACAAATCAAATTCGAAAACAGTCGGATGCATCTAGTGCCAGTCGACATAATAAACAATTGGCAATATTCCGGAGAAACTTAAAACTTTATTCCTTTAAAACCACATGTTGAAGAATTGAACACCTGTTCAACCCAGAACAAAAATATAAATGATATACTATGTCGTAATGTATTTTAACCAAGAAATAACAAAAATAATACTTTTATTTGATTGCCATTGCAAAGAATTGTGTTTTAGGGAGTGTATCATCTGTTTTGATAATGAAAATTTCTTGTTGAAATCAATATATTCACTAAGCTTTTCGCAGAAGTTTTGATGCACAGAATGAGAGATGGGTTAAAGAAAATCATTATTGTTTTCGGTCCCAGATAATCATAGTCTCGTATCAAGAGTAAGAGAAGAATAAAACACTACGAGAAGAAAGGGAAGTATGAAGAATAGAAGATATTGTACAATAAAAAGTATTGAGTAATTAATCAAAATGGTCGGAAAATGTAGCATAGTAAGTGGATTGGGCCAGAAATGGAAACTAATGAGTATGTCGCTAAATATCATCCACGAGGATAATCATCTCTATCCATCACGAGTCCTTTTAACATTTGAGATGTTGTAGGGTAAGTTCGGAGAGATATGTTATTTTCTATGACAGTTTTTTGGGGCTATTTTCTATTTCCAGTAACTTATAGATACCTGGCAACAATTACAGAAATGTTTTATAATAAAATTGACACTTAAAACAAACAACCATTTCTTGTCGTGGAAAAATTAATATTAACAATAATAATAATTTTTAAGTCAGCTATGGATCATTGCTCGGTGGCATATAGAAAAGAATACACACATAATACAATAATACGAGGTTAAAAAACAAATCATCGCCCCAATATCTATAAAATACACACATACGATGAAGACCAGAAAATTACTACACAAGGTATCAATGAGACGGAAATTAAATTTATAAAATAATTTATCTTCATGAGGTTCATAAATGTGTATATTCACATACATACACAACCATTTTCGCTTATAAACATTTACAGAAACACACTCATACGAACAATGTCGCTCAATATACACACATAACTGAATCAAGGAGATATACGTGTGCACAAAATTTATACCATGAGATTTACTATTAAATTGTCATATGATTTATATTTCTTTTACTTTACTAAACGAAAAAAAATACTGTTTCACTGTATACTTTACCTTTCAGTTTTCATTATAATTTGAGTGTAATAAACTCTCTAAAATGTTCTTTTAAAGGGAGTTTAATTATCACTTCGTTAAATAATGTTTGTTTATTGATGTTCTTGCATTCTTAACTTAATTGTTATACAACGATATTGTGGTCTGAAGTAATGGTTACTTCATGGTTCTATAGCCCAGGATTCCATGTGTTAGCTGCACTCTTGAAACTCGTGAAATGGCAGAAAAAATATAGTGATAAAAAATAGTCTGCTCTCTTTCACGTAGGTGTCATGGGACGGAATAATTGCTATAAAAATTGCTTCAAACATATGAAAACTGTATCGATCATCACGGAGAATATTTTTAAAAAGCAAAAAAATCATTTTCAATAATAAATATTTTTTTATTTGTTATTTCGGATACATAAGTAGCAACTTTCGTATGTAGGAACATTCTAACTAAATTTATACAAAATACAACTCACAATTATTATACATTCATATATTAGTAATATATTTTTATATTTATTTACTGCTATTGAACAGATCTTACCCGGTGGCAGTATATGAGAAAATACAATACAAAATACAAAAATACTTATATCAGAGAACTGAAATAAAAAATTGGTAAACAAATTATTAAACTATATGATTCAACTAATATTAAAGTATTAAATATATAAGAAAAACATTTTACCCTGAAACGTCTAAATAATTGATAAAAAATGGAAACATTTTTAAAAAGAACGAGAATGGACGTAATACTTTGGCAATTCATTGTAACTTGAATAAGAAAGAAAGAATTTGACGCTTCAGAATAGCGCGCTCATTGTTCTTATGTTAGATATAAGGTTCCACTTACCTGATCATATTTCTGATTAATGATTAGACACATAATTTTGTGTCCATACCATAATTGTGATAAATATATCTTGTAAATAAAGTGATATTCACGTTTATCTTCAATATGAAAGGAAACTCTGTGTAATCCTGTAACTGCAGCATGTTTTAGGGGTTGATAATGTCGCAATGGGGGCCGTCTCGGTTGAATATTGAGGCGGTGTTTATTCCCATTGTTGGGTACGGTATAGTCAGGATTAGAGCTAGAGAGACTCTTTACTCGCTTGGCATTTGCCCTGTCATATGGTCTTAGTAGGAGGTTGATATCATAACACATGCACAAAGGTTAAATGAATTTAATGACTTATTACGGCCCTAAGTGGGCGTAGAAACAATTGATTACATCGCTGTACTTGAGTACGGCGTTCTAACATAGCTTGCCGTAAGGGCTGCTTAGTGTCGGGATCCGACAGTGTTCCAATTCATACCATCGGAGAGTTCATTCGCCTCGGTGCGGTCCGCAGCAGTGGCCACGGTGACGGGTTTTCTGCGTAGAGATGACTCAGTAGTGGCGGTCCACAGGGTAGTTGTGGCCGTCGTAGTTGAGCAACGAGCAATTGTGCAATGAGCAATTGTGAGCGGGTGTGGCTTTGTCCACGGCTTAAGTAAGATCGCGGGGTGTTAAGGGGGTAAAGAATCCTTGAGCCAACACCCTGTTAAGGTGGGGACGGCGCGTGTCCGTAAGGGCCCAGCGTCGTGTTGAGATGGGGGGGGGTTTCTGGAGAGATGGAAAATTTGCACACGGTCCATCAAGTAACTCCAGAGGGGGAAGGGCGTTGTCCATAAGTTAATATGTGTTTATTAAGAAAGTAGGAGGGATCAGCATATAGTGGGGGATGGCATGTGATGACGGCCACGTGCCGTCACGCGGCCCTGTGTCACTTTCCGGGGAATTACGCATCTATTCCGCATACAAAAACAGGAAGTGGTCCCTATCTCTCGCGACTGGGCACCGCGGCTGAAAGAGGGGCTCTGTTGGGAGCAAGTAACCCGAATGCCACTATCAGTCCTCATAATTGGCGAGATATTAAATAAATGATAAATTTCGGGAGACTCCCACACGTGGCGAGAGGCCCTCTGAGGGAGGAATCATGTCGCTTTGTGACAATAATATTGTACTAAAAAACTGCTGCACTGTAGCTGCTATGCGTCGTATGTTCTTAGCGGCAATCGATGCTAATATATCTGATTTGTTTCCTTAAGTGACAAGAGGCGACAGCTTTAGAACGAAATATTTTCACTAACTATTTTTGATTCAAAAATTGAACAAAAGAAATTTAACAATATTATTTTATCTCCAAAATGCCAAACATACGTACGAAATATNTATACATAATGTGGCGTGTGTTAACAAACATCACAAAAATAATACAGAAAAAATAGGACAAATAAAAAGTACAAAATAAGTATGTCCTATGGCTTGCAAGGGCAGAAGTTCTTGAGTACATAAAAATCTTCAGATAACAAAAACTAACACATCAATAATTTTTTATTTGGCCGTGAAAGTTCATCTTGAAGCATTAAACAGTAAAAGTATATATTTTGAAGACATCTTGCTTCAAAGCGGTGTCCGTAGACGAATTAATTACATAGCAATAAGTAAAATAATAAAAAGTGACAGTACTGAATACATAGTACATGTCGTCATCAGTTAATCTTTAGAGAATATACCATATTTACGAAACCAAAGTTCGCATTCAGTCACTTAAACTTAACATAATATTGACAAATAATTGGAATTTTTTGGATAATATTGGATAATATGACAATATGATAAAAACAAAGCATAATATGACACTGACAGACGGTCAGGTGTCCGCAAAAACATGAATGTTACATAATACATAATACAAGTGGACACATAATACATAAAGTGTCACTTATAGTGAAAGCGAAGTACATACATTGGAATAATAAAAGTCCTATGGATACATAGTGAGCGAAGTACCTGACGCAGCAGGCAAAGATCACACGAGTCGTAACGACATTCAGTGTGTCAGTTCATTTACTTCGTGGCGTAATCACTTCTTGGACGGGGGGAAAATTCACATTCCCCACCATCGGATCGCGCGTCGCACTCTGTAGTGTCACGGCGGGAGATGTAGCTAAACGCTCCGCAGTGCTTGCAGAAGTACGATTCATGAAGTATGCCATAGGGGACCTGGTAAGTCACCCAGTGTCCCTGTTGGATGCACACCAGTCGCTTCGCTAAACGACAGCTGGCATCGAAAACGCAGTATCCATGGAGCTCCCCGATCCGAGGAAACTCCGCGAGCTCGTTCCGGCACGCATTACATGTCATGGGCATGGTGCTTTAAACAAACAAAAATGACATAAGTGTCAAATGATATAAACAACCAGGAGGGTAGGGTGAAAGTTTGTAAGAGAAAGGGCGTACAGGTGAAGAAGGGAAAGAAAGAAATTAGAGTGGAGAAAGTGAGGGGGGGGGAAGGGATCAAGGGAGATCGGCGAGGAGGTCAGGGAGTACCTGACCGGGGGCAAGGAAGGGACGGTAGATGCCGTCACGGTTGGGAGGGGGTGCGGCGCGGGGGTAAGCCCCGAGCGCCGCGAAGCGCTGTCGCTCCTCCTGCCGGAAGCGGCGGCGCGCAGCCCGCGACTCGCCGGGCGCCTGACGAATGACGAGGCGTCCCACGACCGCTGCTGTGGGGTCGTAGGGGGCCACCTCGTCGTCGTCCCAGCACTCAGCATCTTCGGCAGGGTGCGCGGGAGGTCGGGCGTCCGCGGGGCTGATGTCAAGGCCCAGTGGCCACGCCGCATGGTACGTGCACGGCCTGGGCGGACCCGACCAATCCGGGCACTCCTCCATGTGCGCCATCGCGGCCTCACATGGCCCCCGATGGTTTTGGTTATAGGGGCACATAAAGTACCCCTGGCCATGGAGGCGGGCGCACCCTACCAGGTGCGCCAGGTACCGCGATGGCGGGACGACGTGTTCTTGGTCATAGGGGCAGCGAATGAACTCTGGGTTGAATGAACAACACAATACGGAACATTAGGAAAAATTCACAAGCACGAGATTCCATTGGACCGAACATGTGTCCCTCGTGTATCCTGATGGGATAAGAATAAAGAAGAATATAGAACTGACTAAAAATATAGAGAGAGACTCCTAAACAGGAATGAGTTCAGGTTTTTAGAAAGAAGGCGGATTATTCAAGTAATAATCACGCTTCATTTACAGTACAAAGAAGGCGGATTATTCAAGTGATAATCACGCTCCATAAACACAATGTATACAAATTCTTAAGCAAGACAAACATTTTATTTTTTAATTTTTTAAATCTTTCATGAATATGTGAAACTTATGAAAGACTTGCACCACACATTACAGAAAAGAAGTTTTTGTTTGTTTGTGAAATTGTAGCCGTGGCAACCAGTGAAGACGCAATAAGACCATAATTAAGGTCGTATATTATCATATATATGAGGGGGTTCAGGAAGGGGGTCGCGTCTGAAACACACCCGAGCTGACGTGAAACTACTCCCTGGGGAGGGAAATTCCGACGGGGTCTCGTACCCGTCGTTCTTCTCTCGTTTCCATCGGGGAACCCGTTTTGGTCGGCAGTCATAAATTGCCCACCCTAAATACCAAAGGAGTGGTACGTGAGCCACCAAAACAAGATAACCCAAGACAATCGTCGCCCAAAGGGGAAGAAGTCTCTGAGGGAGTGGTGTGTGGGGTTCCTCAGGCGTGGATGTGATCTTAATGTTTTCCGAGAATGTAGGAAAATATTGATCTTTATACGGGGGAAGGAATAGTTGCAGATGAGACGTCCAGGTAGCTGGAAGTTCGCGTAACAGCGTGGGCGTTGTATTTTTAGAAAAACACGGCACTTTAGAGGGGATTAATACATATCTTTGATGCGTCACGTTACATGCGCATCCAAC
>NNCF01129490.1:4417-23410 GCA_002313205.1 Laupala kohalensis
TGTATGTATGTTCGGAATGTCATGTTTACTAATTCGGAATGTGATGAAACCTGCCACAATTACAAATGCGGTAGGGTTGCCTACTGGAAGGAGGAGGACAACACGTGTGATATTTCAAAAAAGATTTCGCATCGTTGATCGATGGAAGTATAACAGGAACCTGGACATCATGCGTTGATCACAATAAGGTTCTGTGCTTCTTACAGGGTTAAAATCGCAATGCTAGGACTACCCGTTTAACATTTAAACAGATTTGAACTTAAGGATGCAAGATGGCACGTTTTCCCATTATTTATTTTAAAAACGGAAAATTAGTGGAGCGACTAACTTGAACTTTTGTGTGCTAATACACCTAGCGATTCGCAATCTTATTCACTGAAAACATTTTCTCGCGGTGAGTCAGGAATTCGTTAAGAGGGATGGAGGTGGACACCCCGTCATTAGGGGTGGTTAAATGATGGGATTTAAATTTTTCATGCAAATGTATTGCTTATGCCCAATGACACTAAATGCAAATCATTTAATCAGGAATGAATAGATTTAAACGCGAGAAAACCCCAATTTTCCAAAAGGGGGGAAATGTCAGATGTGGGTGATTTTTTCATCTCAACTACTCGAGTGCATATTATTGAGTCTGAATACGTGAGACTAGCTCTCCTCGACATTTTGAAGTGCGATATTTTTGCTCGATTTTCTCGAAAATTGCATTTCTCTTCACTTCAAGGATGTCCCAGCGCGGTAGGTGTGGCACAGACAGCTCCGAATAAGGGAGTGTCTTGATAAAACATAGAAGCTTCCTCAACACAAATTTCAATCTGGTACTGAATTTACTGCGCAGCCAATTTTGTGGGACAGTAAATATATATAGTCTGTGTCCAAAGTATAGGAAGGTGTCTGGCTACCCACCTCTCCCTATCTCACTCTGACACCACTTCCTCGTCCCGAGACCTCTTGACCCAGAGAAGCTCCCTGACACATCATGTTCGACTCAACACTACCATTCTTATCCTTGTATCCTTGGAATCCGGAATGAATGACCTACTGGATAATTCTTATTACAATTTTTTTGACCATGCAAGTAAAAGACAAAAATTTAGTCTAATTTTAGACTCTAGACAAAATTAAAAACAAATATACCAAACAACCAATTTTAAGCAATCGTGGTCCTTTTATTTCGGCTACATCAGTGTATAAAGCTTGAAAACGGTCATTGTTAAGTGTTATTTTTCTTAAAATTTTGTGCGGAATCCAAAATTATACTAATTTTTTGGCTTGTACATGCACGGTAAAAATACTTTGTACAAGCACGGATAAAAATAGTAATATCCAGTAGGTGAATCATTACGTTCGCGAAGGGTTAAGCGGAAGGTGAATCAGGGAGCATCAGTGCGACTCGGAACGAGGAAGTGGAGACAGTGTGGAAAGTAGCCGATCGACTTCCGATATTTTACAGACTGGTACAGAGGTGCCCTAACTCAATATGAAAACCTGTTAGTAAAACCAGTGCACGTGCTTTCTCATACACTTTTAAGACTATAATCTATGCAGTATGCAAAGAAAAAAGCATCCATTTTCATATGTCCTATATTGATGTTGACAACAGTAGTTTAATCTTCTGCGAATAAAATGAAGGGAAATTGATTGCTTGAAAGTGGCAATGGTTTGGTACAATTTTTCTAGAAATTTTGCGCAGAATACAAAATAAAACGAATTTTGTTGTCTATTTACATGCCAGGTAAAAAATAGTTTGCACTTAGAAATATCCAGTAGACGAATCACTCCGATCGCGAAGGGTAAGGATGTTTGTGTGAGCGGAAGGTTATGTCTCAGAGACGAATTTGGAACATAGAAATGGTGTCAGTGAGGGAAGTTCCCACCTGTTACTAGCTATACGGTATTACGCACATCGTATTAAAAAACATTCGGTATCACAGACAGTAAAAACGAATATTTCCGTCAAAATCACACGATTTTTTTTGTTACACTGCTTCTAGACCACATATATGAGAAAGTAAAACGAATGTTCATCACGTATATCCATTTTACTGATAAAGGATAAATTTAAATAAGTTTACACTATATAATTGGATTTTAATTTATAGTTCACCAGCTAAAAATTAGGAAAGTAGTAGGCAGAGTTTGAATTTAAAATTTCAATGAACCATACTGAGATTCCATGTACATGTATTCAGATTCATATGCGCGCTAAACTAAGATTTCGAGGTTTCTTACGTTTCATCGGATTATTTCACTTGATAAGCACCTCAGATACATGTCCCCTTCTTCACTTGTAAGATATATAAAGCAAGAGAATGAGGCAATTAGCATTATTCTTAAAATCACTCGATTTTAAGAAACATAGGCCACGAAAACCCTCAAAAAAATGTAGTATAATTTGTAATGAGTATAAATGTGCGTGACTGCAAATATTCGTAAACGAAATTTACATTAAAGAAGCCAATATCAACGTACAATTCGAGAAACGATAGTTTTTCTTCCACCTCTCTTCTTGCCTTAAACCGCACGCAGTAACGCTTGACCAGCGCTTGACGCTTTCTCAGACTACGACTCAGAAGATCCACTACCGTTGCGCATCACTTAAGATATTTTAATTATTACATTAATTTTAAATATTTTGGTAAAGTTCTATTCACTTGTCATATCTAAGAATTTATGACTCACAAGAAACGCAAAAAACTTTTGTCAACACGGTGAAAATAGGTTAATTCCTCACAAATCGGGTAAAGCACTATAACAGAAATACGCAGTCTCCCGAACGGCGATACATGGGTAAAAAGATGTGATACAAAACTGAGCTGCGACCCTGATCACGCACAGTAAACTAATACACTGAAGGGAAAGCAATGAATCTTCTGTGCAACACCGTTTTTAAGATCGGTCGTCAGTTGTGTAATCATCCCATTGCAAGATAGAGAGGCAGATATCAGTTGTCACTTCTTGGTTTACGCGAGACGATGAGTCTCCCGGTCTTTTGATACACAAGAGGTGATCCCCCGACAGGTCTGTTAAGCTGGAACAATCTTTATAACACAATCAAATCAGACTAGTGCCAATATTTTGTACCATTTATTTACTCATTAATTACCCAGACATAAAATTTCTAACAATTCCCAGTTGTTGTTTTTAAACGGGTGGTGTCAGCTTTCTTCTTAAGCTGACACAATCAAATAATTCATCAAGCTGAAAATTACATTTGAATTAATTACTACTAAATGACGCAAAAATAATACAAAAATTTTAACAATACCAATTATTTAAACAAATTTTTTATAATATACCTGTGAAAAATTAAAATGTAGCCACATAGTTAAACAGGGTTTAAATCTAACAAAACCAAAGAAGATTAACACAAAATATAATAACAATTGAGTAATTAAATAAATTATTATTAAAAAATATTTAATTGACAAATAAAAACTGTATAAACTAATACTACATACGCAAAAAAAAACTCACAATGCTTTCAAAAGAAAAATAACAATAGTCATACATTATTTTTAAAAACAAAATGTTTAAAAGTTATTTATAATTTAACTATTAAATGTTCTTAACTTTCAAAAAAACCTCCACTTTTCGAACCCCCCTCTAAAAATTTTCAATGACGCAGTTTGCGTCACGACCCCCCCCCCTTGTGGACACCCCTGAACTGGAAGTAAGAGAAGTGGGAGCTACTAATCTGTCTCTTGTAAAACTTTTCAAGGAATTAAATAATTTAACACTTCCCTGCATTTATATTTATGAAACTGTCGTGTTTGTTAAGACCGAATAATTGAAGCACCACCCTTGTTTCATACAAAACAGTTTTGTTCACGAACACAATACTCGCAATAGGAATAATGTTCATTGTCCGAGAGTGTCAACCGCGCTTTGCCAAAAAGGGCCGTAACATTCGGGAATTGTTCTATTCATCCCTGCCCAAAAATATAAAAGATATTAAATTAAATCTATTCAAATCCGCGGTTAAAAGCTACCTTCTGCACCAGTGCTTCTACACTGTAAAAGAATTTATTTGTTGTCATAAAAATTAAAGCCGTCTTGTACTTTATCACGCCATTGTTGTAATACTTTCAAAATATCTGAAAACAATTTCAAAACTATTTTCCTGCTGCTAGTATTATGTCTTATTATTCATATAAATTTAATTGTATATGTACTCAACCCTGGCACGGTTGTGTACATTAATTCTGTAGCCCCATCCTGGCCCGGGTTTTTCTCCGGTTTTCCTTCGGATGGAGGCGGATTTTTTTTTATAGACTCGCAACGCTCTTGCCTAGAGACGGCATGAAGTGATATTATTAGCGAATTTAGTGTTATTTAATTGTTACAAATTGTCAACAATACTTTCCGAACGATTTATAGTTTGATACGTAGTTGTGAAATGTCTATTCTGTTTTATTTTTTTTATTTTTATTTTTTTGTGGGGCTTTACGGCTCGTCGACATCAAAGGTCATTGGAGCCCTAAAAACTTGTACAGGTAGGGAAAATGCAATTACGCACTAGGGAAAGCCAACATGACTCTCCCCGTGTGTGGGACTCGCCGAATGACTCAACCATACCCACTAAAAACCCTCCTGAATTACAACATATCAAAACATATCTCAAAACATACATCAAAACATTGAGGACAAAAAATGAGTGGGGGACAAAAATTGAGGAAAATGAAAGATACCCTAGCCCTAATAGCGTCGGGATCGAAAAGAACAAGAGGTGACCAAGGAAGGTCAGGAAAGAGAAAGGAAGGACCCTTGCACAAGTAAGTGGAAGTAATGCCAGACTCAGCTGGGGCCCCTGTGTTTGCCAAAGACGTACTTACTAGATGTAAGTCCCCTGGGGGGATGTTTTATTAAATACAATATTTGTTGGTATTTGTTAATACTGTAACACGCGTCGAACTATTTCTTTATCGTTAGGAGTATGTTGAAATGTTAAATCCGCCTCTGCCTTAGGGCCCTTAATCGGAATTGATGGGATGGTCCCTTGCTTGCTTCCGGAGAGTAAATTAGTTTATTGTCCTCCACGTGGTCATACGCAGTTTGTAACTGCTTTTTGACAATAAAATTTATTTATTTATTATAATTCGTCTCGAATGAATAAGATTAATTATGGTTAAAAAGTGTAAAACCTGGGGTGAAAAGTGCCGTCAACAAACGCATGGTGGAAGTTGCTTTGAGTGTGAAGCAATAAGGCTAAACAAAAAAGGAAGATTTATTTAATGATTCCACAAATGTTTACAAATAATTACTTTAGAGTTTCAGGTTTCTAATTTTAGACGTTAATTTAATATTAATCGAATTCAACATTTTTGTAAACGTAACTACAACGTTACGTACACGCCTTATAACGGAAGAAGGGCACTTAAATGAACTAATAAATTATCAAACTTTCTCTTCGCTTTTGTTGAAATATGTTAGTTCTATGTTAAGGAAGGTGACAAGAATTTTTTAATTCATTGAAAATTTAAGCAAGAGGCCTACACCACGTGATTAACATGTGACAGCGAGAGCTGAGCAAATAAATTCGGAAGAATGTGTCTGTCAGGGAAATGTGTTAAGAGGAAAGCAGTGGCGAACTTTTCGAAGATCGTCCAAGTTCAGTTCGTCATGAATCACACGAGAGACCCGGGATATTTCACTCATCCACGTTTCCGATTTTTTTGCTTTCCCTCTGCTGGAGACGATATTCTGTCGTATCCAAGGCGTATTAGGCGGTTACTCACGAAACGATTTATCGGTCGATGAAAGCGATTTGTCGCTAGGTGTGTCGAATCGTAGAGATGAATGCACTAGCGATTCGAACGATATTAACGATTCATTGGCAGAAAAAATATCGGCAGATAAATTGGTCGGTTGACTCACACAGAGCAATTTATCTGTAAACTTTTGTCGGGAGATAAATGGGCGAAGCCGCGCCCCGACAGACAATGGGGATGTCTAACAAGAAAGGGCAGAAATATGAAGAGAAGAATATAATGTTGTTTGATCTACTCAATACGAATTTCCAGAAAATGTACTGATTCTATACACAAGATTCAACGGCATGCAGATATCAAAACAAAAGGGCAAATTATATTCTCGTTACTTTTGTGTTTTGTTCGGATTGGTTGCAATTATTCGTGAACCCGTCCTTGTTGAATTAATAGTTTTGTCTTTCTTGGGACATTTTTCTTTCATTTCTGTGGATTTATTTACTGCAAGTGTAATAATTTAATGCACATTAAGTGTAAAGAAGTTAAAATTTCGAAGTCACAGTTCTATGTAAGTATCGTAAGGTGTCAATTCGTGTTTCTTCAGAAGAAATTAACTTTCACAACAGTATTTTTGTCAATTTGTTCCTCACGAAACTAAACAAATTGTCAAAAATCGTATTGTCCATTTGTAATAAGAATAAGTGATAAGAAATAATGTGAAATGGGTAATGGTTGTGTATTCGGTTTTAAGTTAAAATAGGAAGAAAGTGATTGTCAACCGAAAACTGTTTATTTATTTTGCCAAATGTCGAAAGCCGCTTTGGCAGAATAAATTAATATTTTTCGTATGACAATAACTTTCTTTCTATTTTAAAAATCTTTCTTTAACGACCATTCTCGAGTCGTTCTTCATGTTCTCTTTCTTTTCTTTCATTTATTACATGTACATGAATGGATAAAAATATTGAACTGAGATTATTTGTTCAAGATTACGGAAACCACCGTCTTCAGCCAATGCTCTCAACATGGAGGTTAATCACGAGCGATGTATTCGCCGCATTTTGGGGAATTCCGAAAGATCATCGCTCACGGATAAATCGCTCGAATTCAAGCGATCGACCGTTCGAAGCAACATACATGGGCAGATAAATTGCTCCAATCTATCTCTCTGAACGATTTATCTGTGTGTGTGGGAGGTCGGCACAATTTATCTCTCGAGCGATTTTTCGGCCGATAAATTGATAACGATTTATCACTTGCGATAAATCGCGCCGCGTGTATCCGTTTATTGTGTAAGTGCTGAGAGCCCAATTCTTCAAATAATAAATCGTTTTAGTTTCGACATCTTGGACAGATACATTCAGTTCGTTATCAATTAGTGTTCTGTGCGGTACGACGCGTTTCGTTAAGTTCGATAAAAGTGTTTCTTTCCTGTCATTGTTTGATTAAAGGACCAATATATTTTCAGGTTCGTTGATGCTTCAATTCGTTTTGCAACGAAAGCCGACCTTGTCGAACATGAAACAAATGCGCCTTTAAATTAATACATAAAAATCACAATTTTTACTCCGTGATGCATCCTGAAGTAAATGAAGTTTACAAATACTTATTAACTATACCACTAAAGCAAGTACGCAGTGTGCGCGCCTTTTCAAAATTAAAATTTATAAAGACGTTCAAACATTTCAGATAAAAAATTGGAGTCTTTTCTCGTGCAAACTGAAAGAGAATTGCTGTCTGAAATGGACAATGACGTGACCAGTAACTCGATGTGGACAAAGTGAAGAGATGAATCGCCTATACGTCGTTTAGAACATTCAAAGCTATTAAAAATAAATAATTAAATCTATTTCAATCGAGCGGCATCACAAGGGATTAATTGTCTTAAGGCGGCTCCACACATTCGCTATTCGGCGAACTCCGAGCAGCTGCTCGCCGAATAGCGACCAGTGTGGATGGGTTGCTCGCTATTCGTCGCATCACGAACACTGGTGCTCGCCTTTTCCCGCAGCATGTCGGTCTTTTGAGATACTTCAAAGGAAGCCGAGCATGGACGAATATTCGCGAGTGACCTGTTCGTGGTACTGTCCACATATTCGTGCTTTTACGAATACCAAGGATCGCGAGTATACGAGTAATACGCTTCCAAGTTATTTCGAGAATGTAATCGCTGGAAAAACTAATTATTCGTAATTTTTCTGTTTATCGTACAAAGTAATAAGTGTTTTTAGTGATAAAATATAAAAATTTGAAGTAATAATGTAGTGATGGAGAAACTTCATTTATTGTCTCCAACGGGTTCATACGCAGTTTGCAACTGCTTTTTGACGATAAAGTTTATTTGATGAGAGATTTAAGCCGCAAACATTTTTATTCACTTTTTTTTTACTTTTATTAAGCGTCCTGAAGTTTCACAGTATTGAACGTGTATTTACGTTATTAGCATTATCTATTTGTGAAATTGTATTATCTATTAAAATATGTGAAGAGAAGCAATTTGTGAATGCAATGACACGTTAAAATTGAATGAAATTACGTAATACAATGAAACATTAATTACTATGCACATATTTCTTCCGTGTACCCTACACGTGGAGAAGATATGTGATAACTTCCGATCTGGTAAAAATGGCGACAAGGCGTGTTGAAGGTGAANGAACGGGTGGTGTAACGGTTAACATCCGTGCAATCATGCAAGAGTCCCGGGTTCGATTCCCGGCTCGTCGCTATTTTCATCTCACCGTAAGTTATCACATTATTTACTAGTTGACACAAAAACACATAAAAATTATAAAAAAAAGAAATACTGGGAAAGGGAATACAATTGTTTGACACCTTGAATAGTCTTTTACATTTAGATCCATGAATAACAAAATTATTATTTTTTTAATTCATCGGTCAGGGAATAACATTTGACTCAGACATCCACAGAACATCAGTGTTTACACCCCCAAGAACCACGAATTAATTAAAAAGTAATTTTTAAGGGTTATTTATGAACATCGCAATTGAAGATAATGCATTATTAGTGTATAGGAATGTCTCAATCTGCGGGTTCAAGATGTTAATTTTTTTAAAAATTTCCGGTAGAAGGACCTGCACACCCTGATATTGCTCTTAAGGCCCCTCCCAAAATCAAATCCTGGATCTGCCCCTGTACTATAATACAAAAGAAAAGAGTCATTAAAGTGCTATGTTGAATCTAATTCGCTCAAATCCATATACTTCCACAGGTAAAAATGATAATAAATGGAAGATACATCAAGACATGTCTAGCGATATACTTCCATCACCTATGTGTAATTATGTGTATACTTATGAATAAGTAGTTGATTGGAAAATTAAGGATTGATTTGATATAATGATGCATGTCTTACATAAATCTAAATTCGCATAAGAACGGTTAAAAAGTCACTCTCACAATGTCCGGTTTAGGTTTTTGGTTTAGGAATGCAGGCGTTAAAAATATTTAAAACCCGATTTACACGCAAGTCACCTTCCGCATAAAACCAAATCACATTCAATAGCGGAAAGTGAAGTTTCGTGCAGCTGAGTGAACCTCGTGGTCTTATCCTGTGGTGTAATGGCGAATTAAGCAGTGCTGGAACGCTGAATTCCCCATACTTACAAGCAAAAAAAAGGGGTTCTACGCTTCCTCCAACCCGGAAAATTTTAAAAATTGATGTGCTAATTTGTACATTTTAACGTCTTATAAAGTCGATTTTCTGCGTCAGAACTTCACTATTTATGTAATCTAATAGAATTATATTTTGACCTGTACTTTAACCTAATACTTTTTTTGAAGTGTGAATATTCATTAAAAGTTATATTTGATATGGCTCTCTCGACTCTTGAAATACATCTATAATCAGTTTATATTTTTAAATAATATTGGAATACTTAAAACTGACAAATTCTTGTGTCGGGAGTTATGAAAAAACGTAGTCTACATTTCGCAGAGCACACGCTTTCAAATGGCATTGAGAAAAAAAAATCACCTAACTTCTCTCATACTTGGCCCAGGTCTCTTGCCGCATTCAACTTCAAATTTGTTTCGCAAATTCATTTTCTTTTAACGTCGCAGAAAATAAACTTTTGTTTCTTTATATAAATTGAAAAACATATTCCAAAATCCATGACATCACTGGTCTTATCTTCCAGTGGTCTCGTTCAATGCGCTAATCTCAGACAGGAGAGCATCGCTCGATGGAAAAGAAACAACAGCCGGGGATCCACAGATCAGCTGACGCGAGGAAGCAACAGTCGGGGATTCACGGAACACATCGCGCTGACGGATGCCTTGCTTCACTGCTGATGAGAACAAGCGGCGATCAGCAAATGCGGAGGTGATGTTACATTTCCTTCATATCAAGATTGTGTGCTACCATTAGTACTTTACTACTGAATCTAGTTCCTTTTTCAGAGGTACAATATTTACTAAAGCCGATTATCCATTTACGAGACCAATTTAACTTACGTAACTGAAGATAATATTTATGAACAGCTAAAGAGAGAATGGTAGCTAAGTCTACAGATCAATGATAGTTATGAATTAATGAAATGAATTAAAAGGAGAGGCTGTAGGTTATATCTTCCCACATCAATCAAAATTAATCTCCTGGAGTTATTAACATGACAAAATTGCAAAACGAACTCCAATCCTCTTCGTTGAATGGACTCCAAAGGGAAACTGAAACATCTACCTTTTTAAAATTTCCTCTTTTCAAAACATGCAATAAGAATGAAAGAGAAGGTAAAAGTGTGAATATTGAATGCGGATTTAACTTATTCTTTAATGTACAGAATTTTCAAAACGTACCAGGAATACGCAAGATTTTGAAATAAAATGTATGAGAACAGTGGAATTATGCACGTTCCCGATAGCGCAACATTCTTCTCGTCCGAACAGAAAAATTTGTAAGTTATCGTAAAGATCTGATTTCAACTATATTTTCTTAGGAGTGGCGAGTGGATTCGAGTCTTATTTTTTAAAGAAAGATCTAGTATTAATTTTTATATTCTAGTACCTTTTAAAGCAATTGTTCGTACGAATTTTTTATTATTTGTGACAAGAGTGAATTGTACATTACATATAGCTTAATTTATCGTGGAATCCCACTCGCAGCCAAACTTCGTGTTCAGTCCAGGTAATAGACATAAAATATTCCCAATTATATTTATGTAGATCATAAAAAATAATTTAATGTAAAGATAATATACATACAATGTACATAGAAATTTAAAAAATTGCTTTCAGGGGTGGGAATTCAGAGTTCTTTAGGCGGGCCAATTTCCTTTTTGGAAGAGAAACTCAAGATAAAGCATAAGACTAAAATCCTGACGACCGAAACGATCATAGACAATGCATCAATGTTCCAATCGATACGTCACTCACCAGAAACGTCTGCTCCTGGACTTTGGTTCACTACATAGCGCCACAACAGGACGCACATCACAAATTGCTGTTACGAGAAAAAAAACTATCACTGCTGTTCAACTTTTGGATACTTTGCTTTGTTAAGTTAAAATAAAATTAGCCGCTGCACCTGTTTCTGAGAAACGGAAGAATTTTTGCTTTATTATAACTTGTTTACCAATTAACGTATTGTTAAATACTTGTTTCTTTCAGAACGGTGAAGGTATTCCCAAATACGTTTGTTTACGCAAAACGCCGACTTTATCTTCATGTCTTGAAAGGGAGGACATCGGATATTATTTAAATTTGATCGGTTCACTGAATCTATTGATACGGAGAATACAGTAATACATTCAACAAATATAAAATAAATACGATACAATCGATTAATATCTTGATTATAAAACAGAAGAATTAATTTGAAAAATTTCTATCAATTCAAGGTTTGGAGAAAAAAAATGATGCTTAATTTTTGAAAGTGATACAATCACATCCCAGTCGGGTATTTTCATGTAAGAGTAATTTACGTACGGTACTGTCTGAGTGGTGTAATTTACTTCTATGCTTTGTTTTTATGTTCATAAAAGGGAATATAAATCCCCGTTCGCAAAGCTAAATTGATTAACGAGGTAGCTCCGTTTTGACTGCCTCAGAAACCTCAGAAATAATATTGGATGCGTTTACACCTCATGACATAATATATGAGAGGACTTCGCTTTCAAATACATCGAAGTTCAAGAAGTACCTCAACTGACCCTTATGCTCCGCATGTACTACCATAATCCAATAGAATCCAATTGACAGGATATGAGGGAAATACGCGCAAACTCTACTTGTATCTCTAGGTAAAGTAAGACATGTGCACGAAAGATGGAAGAGGAAAAGAGGCGCACTTAAACTCGACAGATCCTCAGGTAGAAGGATAACTTCACCATTAAACTCGACACTTCCTTAAGGATTAGGTCTACGCCGGTCTACCTGTGCCCCGTCCCGTGAAACCCCAGATAATGGGACCGGTGGGCAGCTCTTTCAGTAAATGAGTTGTCTATAACCCAGAAAATATTTTTTTCCTTCATAAAAATTCTGATGTTGTTATAGAAAAATTGAAATCTACGCTTAAAATGATGAAAAATGATACCAAACTTACTGGCATCAAATGCTCATTTGACTATTAGTCAGAGTAATCAGGTGACGAAAAGAAGAAGCACGTCAAACAAAAAAATGTTTATTATTTTAGTTTTTCGCCTATAACTTTAAAACAACGCATTTTTAGAACAAAATATTCTTGAACAGAAAAAAATGTACATTAAATTTTTTAACAAACTACATTCTGTACCGTTTTGTCACCAGACGAACGGAAAATGCTAAAGAGCGTGAATAAATTGACAAAAATTCTACAATGGATTTAATTGAATTGTAACTTGAGAACTGCAAACTTTTAGAGAAAATGTCTTCATACAAAAATGAAACACATTCATTAAACGTCATACAAAACGCGTTATCCTGGAAATTTTTTTCTGACAATCTATTTATCCTCTTCTGCGCGTGGAAGTTTTGTGCACATCCGTGTCGAAGAGTCGATACGTATTATTTAATTGCATCAAATAGGGTAGTTCTGATTTTTTGATAAAGATGAACCGAAATTTTCGACCTCGACCAAAGTACCAGAAATAAACAAAAACAGTAAAATTTCAACATTCCTCAGTTTGCATGGATTTTAACTTTAAAGCAATGGGTTTTAGAAATAAAATGCTATGTCATTTTTTTCAGTGAATTTACTGTGATTTATTATTACATTATTTACATTTATTACATTTATTTATTACATTATTTCTGTGAATTTACAAGAGTTAAAGACCAGAATCTCGAACAGTATTTGGACCACAGACACCATGCAAGGAAAAAAGTACACGTTGACTCTACTATATAGATGTGCATTTAAGTTCAACGCGCACAAGCGGATAAACAGATCGTCAGAAGAAAATACTCTAAAAACTCATTTTGTTGGACGTTCAATAAATTTCATTTTCGTGTAAGGACGTTTTCTCTAAAAGTTAGTAGTTCTTAAGTTATAAACAAAATACGGGAAAAATAAGTCTTTTGATCCATTGTACAATTTTTGTCAAATTGCATCGCGCTCTTAAGCCTTATCCGTTCGTCTGACGACAAAATGACACAGAACATAATTTGTTGGAAATTTAATATGACATTATTTAGGTTCAGTGGTGTTTCGTTCTAAAAATGTGTTTACAAGTTATAAGCGGAAAACTGAAGAAAGAGCATTTTATAAAATCTTAGTAATTTATATTTGTTTGAGTTTATTGTTGAAATCTGAGCCTGCAGCTTCGTTCTTTCCCCTACTTTCTTGTATTTCTGGTAATTTTTTAAATTAAAAAAATATCGAGCTGCTGCTAAAAAGAATAAATTTTATTTGAACATGAATGAACTTTATATAATATTAGAGAAGCAGCTGATATATTTTATACAAAATAGCTGACAACAATAAAATATAAAACATTATAGGATATTTTCTCTCAAAGAAACATACAGTGACTGAATTTGGAAATTTAAATCTATTATTCAGATAATTGCTTGAGATTTCTAGAATTCCAAGATTCCAAACATCAGTGGTGTAGAGTTTTTTTATACAACTTGTTCTTATATTTTATTCTTATATTATATATATTATGTTCTTATATTTTTTATTTTTTGATGTGTCGACCTCCGAAAACATGTGAGCAATGGCGCTCTTGTAGTCAGCACCCGCACATACATTACTAACAACAGAAATTCAACAATAAATGAGCAATTCATGAGAAAACACCCTAATTATGAAGATAATACAAGAACTTCCATGGTTGACAAAAATATTTTGATGAAAAATCGAAGTTAAATCTAAGCTTTCTTAGTGGTTACCCTTTTTAGTTTTGACATTTACACGAATAACCAAACCTACTGTTACAAAGATCTGTCTTATTGTTTCATTCGTATCATAAACTGCATAAAAAACATTTCATGATTTGGAGGGAAATAATTATTGTGTCAGAAATAAAACGGGAGCCAAAAAGTTCTTCAAAGCCTAAGTGTTTGGTTCTAAAACCCAAAGTGCAGAACGTAGGTGCACTATCTAGAACCAACGCATTTTCTCTAGTACGATACACAAAATAATTGTTTTCCTTTCAATCATATGTTTCATGAAAGCATCAAGAAAATTATAATTGGAATTCTACGCACATTGTTCTCGGGATCAGAGGCTCCCAACGCTGGTATATTCGTCAAAATTTCTCGACCGAATATTTTTCACGATTACAATACTTTTTATATAGTATGTTAACAGAAGCCCAGTATAACTCAGTAATGTCATAAATACGTCGTGTTTGGGTTCATTTTTATTAGAATTTTGTGTAGAATTCAAAAAAATTAAGATAATGGGAATAAAAATAAAAATGTTTAATTAATAGCACTTTAAATTACTCTCCAGTAAGTGACTCATGAAATCCATTAGCGGCAGGTCGGTCGGTTGGCAGGAGGCAACCAATTAGAGCAGGTAGTATCGATCGAGTTTGATGGTACCCAAAATTTTTAATCCCTGGCCCGATTTTATGACCATCAGGAAGTGTCGAGTTTAAGAACTCCGAATATCCATCTCCACTCGCATTCAAAAACATCCAAATTTAGACTCACTCGCCCATTTTTCGGCCCCTCTCTAGAGCTCGCTTCACACTGTGCATTTTGTACTCCAATATGGCATACGATCTTTGCTTCCAATGTCTTTTGATGTCTGTGATTCAGACCGCTCTAATGTTTGTCCTGCTTCATTGGTTTCACACGATGCATTTTACCACGACAGTTTTGATGCTTTAGTGCCAGCGTAAACAGTTCATGTGATTATTGTATAGATTGTTCATCGGAGTGATTTAACAAAACTAATTTTTTAAACTAAAAGAGTAATGCGAATAAATGAACGTAGTACATTTGGTTAAGTTGTTTGGTGTTACTGCATTGTGGCAAAAGTGGAGTGTTCGAAGTATGTTACTTGATGATCTTAAAATGTAAAATATAACTTAAAATATAAAATAAAATGTATTTATATTTTTCTTTAAAGTGATTAATTTATCTATTCCTTCTTTTTGCCAATATATATTACTTAATGATAGTTGGACTTAATGATAGATAGTTGCTCTAATCTAAAGGTTACTCAGCTGCATCACTCAAAATATTTTTTACTGCAAATAATAGTTAAAAACCGAACACATGGTTCTGTTTTGCAATTTATTATAAATTAAATATATTAATTCAATACTCTTTGTTGCGTATATTTCCCTTGCTGAGGTGTTTTCATTTCTGAGCGTACGTTTGTTAAATTAAGGTGCTTTTAATAACATTTAAGAACGCATTAATTAGGAAAAGGAAAATACTTTTTTCATTGTCGGTGATGTGCTCTCTTCCAACAGCAATTGAATTATCTACGATTATTTGTTTCAAATGAATGAAATTTAATTTTCTTTTGCGGTAATAAAAAGATAATTCATCCGTGCTAATCCTATTCAAACGGTAGTCGTTATAGTCATGGGACGAGACTCATTCATTGGTTGACATTCTAATTTGCATGCAAAACTGCACGAAAAATAGAATATGCACTATTTCCCTGATCTTTCTCGCCAGAATGCAGGATTGAATGCAAAAGACAGCAATGACGCCATTTTTTGTCCTTCGAGACTAGACGGCTGACTGCATAGTACTTTGCATGCAATTTCGGAGCACAAAATGTATCGTGTAATGCGAGCTTAAGACGCGTATTTCAAGGGATGTCTATGCTCTCCAGTTTTACAAATTGAAGCCAAACTTCTGTTCAAACAAACAAACTCAAAACTAATGTTTTTATAATGCGAAACCAAGCTTCTTTCACTTGCCCACAATATCAAAGCGGAACCACCAGGAATTTTATAATTGAAGACTATTCTTTACATTTTGACGACGACTTAAACGTGCAATTATTTGAATGTTTCTCAATAAACGCTAAATGGAGACCAGTATTAATTATGTGAAAGTGAATGACAAACAGTTTTAAGTCTTTACTAATTTTACTGTTTTTCAAACTAAGACTGTTTAATGATAATAGAATTATAGGTGACCAACATGTTGCGGCAGACTCAGAGAAATGGAAAACTGTATTTGAATGCTAAAATGTTCCATTTATTAGTTAAAAATTAAATTAATTTAAAGTATTATTTGTCACAAAAGTTTAAATAATTACATAGCACAGTACCACATTTGGGAACATATTTTTAATGAACAGTAGTGTATGTTAAATTAAAGTGAAATTTATTCTGAAGAAAATAAATCTTCACTACCCGCTTCTGCGTGAAAGTGACCGGTGTTTGTCAGTTTGAAAGTCAACCTATGTTTGTGAGAGATGAAAGACGCGCAAATATGCAATAAATCGCTTTTTTCTGGGTTCACAACTTCCCACAACTGTCTCCAGCAACCATATATAAACCCGGGATGGACAACGGTGTAGCACGTGCACTCACAGGCGATGCCACGACGACCACTGCTCCGGTTGCTTAGCAACGGACCGGACTTCACACACCGTTAAGACACGGTGTAAGAAATGGTATTTCTTACACCCTAAGTATATTTCGGCACTATCAGCCTTACTAATAAAGGAGAAGTAAATTTTAAGCAAAGAGTAGTGAAAACGGTTTCTAATAAACATGGAATAACTCATGCGCGAAGTAACCGGGAAGTAGCTACCATGTCAACCGCTAAACCACGCAGTGCGGTCGAAGCAGGAGTCTGAAAATAACAACATAACCTCAAATTGTCGAGTGGTTTTGGACGACATATTTCATCGGTACTTCACACGGAAAGAATGCACAGCTCTCGCACCCGATGACAAAGAAATCGAAATCCCATTTCCTAATAGTAGTACACTGAAATTAGCAAAAATAGGGGGGGATTTGTAAACATTTGAAACTTAGTAATTAGGAGTAGAATATTGCGTTGTTCACGATTATTAACTGTCTCCAAAATTTTTCGGAGCCCAGCACTCCTAAGATGCATGTCCGCGGTTTTCTCATTTTGTCGCAATGCGGCCAGGTTTACGAGAAATATATGAAGAAAAAAAATCTCATTAAATTTCCAACAAAAAAGGTATAAACCATTTGTGGGGTAGGTGCACTGTTTCTCGTGACATTGTTTTCAAAATTACAATTTATTCATTATTTTCCGATAAAGAAATTATGAATTTTGCATATTAAGACATCTAAGGAAATATGAATCCAAATGTTGTGATATGCACAACGAAACAGTTGTCTCAATTGGAACTTTGGTCAAAAAACTCCAGTCTCAGTACGAATAGGCATATTTCGTCTGCGCGAGCATTGTTGATGTTTCATTTGCGCAGTAGCCGGTCTGTGACATATGGACAGAATCAGATGAGGAAGAATGTTCGCAGGTGAAGGGTCAGCAGAGGACAATGTTTGCAAGAATATACGTACAGCGCATGCGCAGGCTTCACCATCCTTTTCAAGCAGGATACAGAAACGGAATTTTCTCGTGGAACGGTCCCTATGTAGATCCTGGGCTTAGCCGAGAATCTAATGTGTGGAATGGGAGATGTCTTCGTAATGCTCGACAATGAGTTTGAGCTGATGTTCGTATCGGCTCCGCCAACTCAAAACGCAATAACTTCTACAAAGGAGAATACTTCAATACATTTATATTCTGAAGGGACCAATCGGATTAAAAAAAGAAAACAAGTCATGCCCTCATGCACCGTAATCAAGGGGGGGGGGGGGCTAACCGGAGAGCATTTTTGTAAATTATGATTTTACAACACAAATTTTATAAATATTACCTTAAAATAAAATGCATCAAATAAATAATTAACGATCTGGTATTATTAATAACGATAACAATTATTTATTAAATTTATTAATATTGTTTTATTAGTTTTTTAATCTGGTATTACTAATTTCACTAATCTGGTATCATTAATTTTATTAATCTAGTATTATTAATAACAATTATAACTAAAAACAATTATTAATCTGGTAACACTTTTACAAAGTATGCCCTCATGCACACAATCATACGACGAACAAACTGCTGTCTCAGGGACGCAGAAAACTTCTTCCTTCTCCTGTGTGTACACATCACACCAAGAACTCGCACTCATGTGCGTCAGCACTGTTCTGCTCTGCTCAGCTTAGCTCACAGTCGCTCATAAGCGTTGAGAAGCAGTCTCGCACGTTGTCGTGAAGAATACTACAGCATAGGAACAAAAATCTGTGCCCCTCATGCAGGAGAACGGGGTGGACGAATGTGATCGAATCCCTCTCTCCTCCCCGAGGCAAAAATTTTACAAATTTATCACATAAAATTGACTCCGGTGACTGTGGGGTTGGTACGCTTGCTCACCACCTAGTCAACCCGGTTTCAATTCTCAGCGGAGACAGAAAAAAATTGTATCTTTTCACATTAATGTCCCTGTTCATATAGCTGTTATTACAGAAAAGCGAACCCCCTTCCTTCTATCCACCTCATACTACTCCTAGTATCACTAATTCTCAATTACTACTCATACTAATACCTCAATGTGGGTCAAACCCAGCACACCGGCCCACTTACTAACAGTTGCCCCACTAGCATCCTCCTACCTACTATCACCCCATGTAGATACTCTTCAATAGCATGATAATAAATTTAATAATAATAAATTTATTGTCAAAAAACAGTACAAACTGCGTATGACCACGTGGAGGGAAAAAAACTAATTTACTCTCCGGAAGCAAGCAAGGGACCATCCCATCAATTCCGATCAAGGGCCCTAAGGCAGAGGCGGATTCAAAAAATTCAGCAAAA
>NNCF01129490.1:32248-48236 GCA_002313205.1 Laupala kohalensis
TCCCCCTTCGCTTTGACTCACTTCCAAATCACATTCCAAAAATTTAGAAATATTTTACTTCTTTATCCCTCGTATTTACCCAAACTCTACATTAAAACCCGTGTGCGAAACCTTTCTCATGCACATGCTTTCTCAAACACTTTTTAAGATTCTTATCTATATAGTACGAAAACTAACTTGACAAAGAAAAAAATATTTTCGAGCATTCTATATAGATGTTGACAACAGCAGTTTAATCTTCTGCGCATAAAGTAAAGGGAGAGTTCTTGCTTGAAAATGGCTATTGTTTCGTACCATTTTTCTTGAAATTTTGCCCAAAACCCAAAATAAAACTACATGCACAGTGGAAAATAGTTTGCACTAAGAAATAACGCATTTGAACGATTTTTAATCAGTAATTAGTACTGCAGTATATTTGTAGAAAGAAATATTTGTGAGAGTGGGTGTCGATGTGAACGACAGATGATACGCTCGTGGGAAGAGAGTCGTCTTCAGAGGTCCATGAATTAGGAATGGCGGTTGTGTTTTAGCGGATCGCTGCTCGGTAACGCTTTGCGATGTTATGCTGCAGCATTTGTTATCAAGCGAGGGTTCTCATAAGCAGACTGCTGCCATGATGAGTAGAGATGAATAAAAACTTTCCACATAAATTATATTAATTTGAGGCGTTCCCTCACCATTTCATCAGTATTATCTACTAACTTTGGTAGTACATTGTTGAATGTCACTAGCCAGTGGCGGAAGAATGAACAACCAATGGTTATAACGCGAGCGTAACTAAGCGGACGGAAGTATAAAATCTACTACACGAACGTGTGCCATCGTGACTCCAACATTGTGTATAAAGAGAAAATATTAACCGCGTTTTCACACTCCCAGTCGTAAACAGCACTTGTACTTAATTTTTTCAAAAATCGCAACTTAAGCGCCATCTTCCACTAATGATTTTGTTCTTGTGCTTGAAAAATTGAACATTTTTGCACCTTAAAAAGTTGAACAACATTTTTGCATCATTAACCACAATGAAAGTTTTGCATCTATCACTTTCATCTGTAACACAAAAGTTTTAAAATAATCTCGAAAGTAGGGCGTCACTGTACCGAACCGCTTATTAATTAACCTACTTTAGAATTTTAATTTTTTCTTAGGTTGGGGTGTTATCTGGAACGTACTTTGCCCAAGACTATTCTTTTGTTATGACCCCCCTCTAAAATAATTAGTATCCGCCCCTGGTTACAAATCGAACAATGAAATNGGAGGTGAAGCAATGAATCTTCAGTGCAACGATGTTTTCTAGATCGGCCGTCTGTTGAGTAATCTCCATTGCAAGATAAAGAGGAAGGTATCTGTTGTCGCTTCTTCGTTCACGCGAAGGCAATGAGTCTCGGTCCTTTGAGATGACTCTCCGACCCCGAATACCATGCTCGCGTCTGCGTATTCAGCGGTCTAGATCTCTACACGGAACGACTTCTTTACGATTTATTCATCAGTTTCGAAAATTAATTTAAAATATTTATCATGTTAAAATGTCCGTAAAGTTAAAAAATTAATACATTGTTATGATTTTTATTTTAATATATGGTATTTTAAAGTATTTTTATTATTTAACTATTAAAATTTAACTAGCAATTAGAAATAAAATACATTGTGAATGGTGGTAATGTACACAATAGTGCATATACTGAGAACATTTAAGAAATAGTTCCTTTACAAATTAAACCTACTTGTGAATACAGAGATAATGTAAACAACTTTTAGTACTGTAGTACTCGAGTAGGTAGAATTAAATCACAAAAATATCATAAATCGGCATAAATAAACAGAGTAACATGTATTTATTGTGATTTCAACTTGAAAAACATACCTCACCGGCCATTTAAATGAAATATTAACAATTACAATTGATGGTGTAATATGGAGAAAATTCTAATTATGGAAAAAAGACCAAGTTTTAAATCACGAAAGTGATTGAAGTTTACTTTGATTTGTAGTACATTTTCGGTAGTATTTTTTACATCACTTTTATCTGTAGATCACCGGACATTCGGAGAAAGATATTTCACTTTATTCCGAGGTGAGTTGCATAAATCACGAAACTGTTGTGCTCGGCCGCCATGTTTGTTCATCCTCGGCCGCCATGTTTGTTCTTAATGCTCTTGTGCATTTCAAACGAATCAAGGGAGGTCTTGAATATTATTTATACTATATTGTTAATCGATAGATAGAAATTAAATCATGTTTGTTCATCATTATTATTCATAATGTTGTGTTCAATAATAATAATAATAATAATAAAGAAAACAATTATGCTTCTCAGTGATCTAAGTTGGAGTGCTTGTCCCACCTTCCGTAACCGCTACAGACTGATGAACGGTTACGAGTCTCAGCAATTTCGAAAACCCCGGAAGAACAACAGTCAAGTCACCACTTAGTTCGTTCATGGTGTGTTAGGAGATGTGGTAAAATGAACACTATTCCTCTCATACTATACCCAACGCAACGTTGCCTACTTTCCATAAGCGAATTTTGTCTTTTTGTAATAACCTTTTTGTCGCGATCGAAACGAACTAGAAACACTCAGAGTATTGGAATTTTGCATCAAAACGTTTTTGTGCTTATTGAATATTAGCAGTGTAATTTGAGGATTCTTTCTGGGGAAGATACACAGTCCTTTTTGACCGACAATCTTGTCATAATTTATCAGTGTTCAAAATTTTTGAGATGGTCAAAATATTTCTATGGAAGAATAAATAGTAATAAATGATGTAATAAACATTTAGTAATGATCCTCTATTCTCTGAAAGATTTTGTGCATACGTCACCGAATCAGATCTGTGATAAGACTCAGCTTCAGTTTCCCTCACCTGAAACAAATAGAAAGAAAACTGTAAAGAAAGTTTCATCAACGATATCACAAATGATTGCTTATTTGAATAAATTATGTACAGATCATTGTAATGTAAATCATTTTGNATTGCTTATTTGAATAAA
This sequence comes from Laupala kohalensis, assembly GCA_002313205.1. Lineage (NCBI taxonomy): Eukaryota > Metazoa > Arthropoda > Insecta > Orthoptera > Trigonidiidae > Laupala > Laupala kohalensis. The sequence continues at coordinate 35,240 of NNCF01129490.1, forward strand.
TTATGTACAGATCATTGTAATGTAAATCATTTTGAAGTGTCATTTCAGCATTCTAAATGCGTATTTTCTCGCGAAAAACTTAAATTTCAAAAAATATTTCATTTTTTATAAAATATTTTATTGTTTAATAAATTACTTCTAACGTATGTTATTAATGAAATACTCACGACATGTAGGCCTAGTTATATTTTTCAATGAATAGACTATTCAGCGTGAAATATAACTGTTAGTATACTAGAGGTTCCTTAACTTCTTCTAATCGCGAACTCCTGTCCTAAAAAAGACATCCCCACCGTAGATATACATATTATTTAATTGGAAGTAAATTGTTTAATAACATTATTTACAACGGAGGATTTGTTTGGAAATTCACTCACCATATCTCACAATCTATTTGTGACTCGCAAAAATGTAATTTACGAAACATATTCGAAATTTTATGATTTCCAACATTTCTCTAAATCCCGCTAAAAACAAGTTATTGAACAAAAACTAAATTTTCATTTTTTTTAATGGCATCGAAATTACAAGGGAGAAGACAGTTTTCATCAGAAGATCGATGTCATACGAGTGTATAAACAAAATCAGAGTTTCCCAATATTTTTTGCAAGGTAAGGTGTATTTTTAGCCCACGGCCACTGGACTATGGGAGTCTCTTCAAATTATGAGTAATACGTGATTCCCTAGATCGAGGGCGGATCCACGATTTGATTTTGAAGAGAAATACCAGAGTGAACGAGTATTTCTTCACCGTAATTCTTTTTATTAATTAACTTCTTTTCTTAATTTATGACATTCCTATAAATAAATAACGCATAAAGATAATTTGCAGTGTTCACAAACAACCCTTAAAAATTATCTTTTTGAAATAATTCGTGTTTTTTTGCCAAATTTTTACTTTGGACGTTCCTGCTAACGAGTCTATTTACTGTTCCNATAGTATTTCAACTGTAATGAACATGAAGCCGAAACGTTTCGGGGTTCCATCTAAAACTATAACATGTATGAAATTATAAAAATTCAGTGGTAGTTAATGCGAGGACAAAAGTGGTAATATTGAAATATGATGTTGCATATCGAAAATAAAGTACATAATTTATTACATGATAAAGATAGTGAAATATCGCAGCCCTATGCTCAAGTTACCACGTCGGTGTGGAAATCTATAAAAGTTAAGTAAGTCATATTTTTGTTCTATGAAGTCACCATTTTACCCAGATTTTAGTAGTTCGTTTACTTGCTTTCAATGGGAATACATTTTGTTTTCGAACTAAAACAACTTTCTTTTCTTGCTATCTCTTTTTGGGGGAACCCCCTCCCCCCCCGCCCTGAAACCGTCACTGTCCAATATATACGTATCCTACGTCACATGTCCATCGCTTCTTTTGTGTTGCTCACAATTTACAAAATGGCGAATAATCGCCCCTTGAACATTAAGATTCTGAGTGAAATCGAGAAACACTTCAAATTTAATAGTTTTAATTTGCCACAACGTTCTAGGAAGGCCGTCGTCGAAACGGGATGGATAGAAGTTGGAAAACAAATAACATAAATCCGATTTTTTTTCTAGATCTTTAGCGGTAACCAATAATGTCATTTGGCATTATTGAGATATTTGCGTGTGCGAATATCATGTGAGGATGGCATGTTTGTGATATTTGTGAATACGTCAAATGGTTTGCCAAATACAGTGAATACGCTACACAAATACCGCAACGCCAAGTGCAGTGCCAGCATATTTAGGCCGTAGCCTATTCAGCTCCGCGTAAATTGGACCCAGATGTAAATGAATGTTGGAAATATTAATGATCAATAATTGTCCTTTGCAATTCAAAAATCGAGACGTCATCAAAGGACTCTGTGTCGTGATGTAGAGCGCTTAACATTGAACCATCATTGCAAACCTTGACACCTTAGTTCACTTCTTTTCCCACATATTCTCACAGAAAGATATTTTATTAAAAAGAAGAAAAAAACTGTTACCAATTTTACTCATATAGAAAGATATGCACAATTTTCTTGTAGCTTTACTTTTTATCATGTGAATCACTCCTCCCAAGACCCTCAAAACCTTTCCCCCTCAAGGTCATCTATATCTTGAACGTGCTTGTAGTAAAGATATTTTTAGAGTTCATTGCCGGAGCATCAAAGTTGTCTGTTAGATTCCGGAGATAGTTGCGGAGCTCAGGGTCGGGTTCACAGATGATCTAGGTCCACCGCACGCTGATGAAGCAGCTCAAAACGGAACCTTTTCGAGTCTCACGGAGACTCAAGTTTCTGCTAGACGAGTATCCGCTCCTTTGCTAGAGTAAAAGTTCGGATTTTTGTTGAACTATTCTTTCTATATTATCATTGATGTTCGAAAAAATCTGAAAGTAAAAACATTTCAAAATATTATTTCAAAACATATAGCGACATATCAGACTCATAAATATCGTAAAAGTGTTATGTAAATGTAATATCGTTGTATAAATATTTTTTTTGTGGGCCTTTAGGGCTCGTCAACATCGAGGTCATTAGAGCCCATAATAATATCGTTGTAGACAGAAATTGATGTATTATCGTATGTGCAGTGCGTGTGCTATCCTCCTATGTGTTTTATCATTACCATATCTTTCATTTCAGTTTACGAAAAGTGTATTCTACGTCTGCATGGTCCATTTACACTGCTAAATTAACATTCTTGAAACAGTAAACTAATGTGTAACTGTAGCAGACAGAAATTATTTTACTGCGTCTATACCAAACATTCAAGTGAAACACCGCTAATGCGGATGTAATGCATACTAATTGTATTTTACGTACAGAAAACTAAAGCAAAATCGGTGGAGCCGTTTTAGAGAAACATTCAAAAGAGTAATTTGATCTTCATGTAAAGTACCTTTTGTTTTAAAGGAAAAACAAAATTAGAGCACGAGCATCGACAACAAGTAAATTCTACCGTAAACACGAAAGGCGAATTAAATTGATTTTCCCGTTTATTCAGAATCGCTGCGCACAAACAGACGGACGGATGTTATGCCAAAGACAACGTTTTCAGAGTCAGGGATCGCCAAAACGGATATTTCCGTCGAAACCTCGCTTTAGAACTTTTTCACGATTACAATACTTTCTGTATACTACTTATATGAGAAAGTAAAATATCTGAAGTGTGCCTCATTCAACTTCTCAATTATGCAGTCTAATTCGCATAAAACTAATGGTTTCAAACAAATAGTCAAAGATGATCACAGATGTAAAAGAATGTCTATCTTTTATTTGGTGAGCTACCGAAGCAGGGACATAGCCAAGATTTTGCTGAAGAGTGTGAATAAAATAATTCTCTTACAAAAGTTCGTAGTTTATTTTTATTAAATATTCTTTTCTTAACATAAGCTCAGTTCAAACTGAATCATTGATACATGTATTAAATCAACAACCTTTTATTAAAATTTAACCACAGTGTTTTATTTTTCATTATAATTTGTTAAGGGAATAGGGGGCATCCGGACCACCTGCGTCTTTGAGTGAGGAATAAGTAATTACACACTGGTCAATTTTTGAAGAAATAAAGCGTCTCATACACCCAATTTGTATCCATTTAAAGTAAAAAGCTTTCGATCAGTTGTTAATGTATGGTGTTACTGTAAAACTGTTCTAATTTGCACTTGGGGGGTTTGGGGGGGGGCGGTAGCCATCCATTTCGACCGGCGCTTCAAGCAAGAGCCCTCGATTCGGCCTTCGAAAATTTCAATGTTTAGAACTGCGAATTGACCGCTGGGATCATATAATATCCGGGAGTGGATCTACCGCTGACAGCCAGGAGTCCGACGTTGTCGTCTTCCGTTAAGGACAAATAAAAAAAAATGCAATCTGTGATAGGGTATAGTGTTTGCAATTTCAAATCTAAACACATTCAACCAATATTTTCTCGATATCAACTTCCTCATCCTCATCATTTTTTCCTTCTAGCTCCTTATCCCTAAACGGGATCGGGCTCTCTTATCTTCTTCCGTCAGTTCTCTCTGTCGGTCGCCACATCGTCTGTGGACCTATTCCTTTTAAAGTGAAGGTCAGGCCTTCTTACAGCTGGAGTTACATGGAATGATCGAAGCATGTGGTCAGACTCTCTTCTCTTGATACGTCTATACCAGCGGAGTTAGTTTTTCCTCGATTGTTCGAACTTTGAAGCTGCCTCTCATGTATTGGCTTCTAATATGAATTAACTATTATATAGTTAATTATGAATTAACTAATATGAATTAATAATATGTATTGGTTTCTAATAATTCGAATATTAAAATTGTAAACCTGCAATATATGTGAATCGGCATCTATACTATCAATCAGGACGTCCTTACATTCTGACGTTCGAGTGCACACTCAATTTACACTTGAACATAAACCTACCCACATTTACATTTTAATATAAACCTACCCAATATTCTATCTTTGTAAAATATGATATGTGAATTGCACAACATTTTGTTGCTGGCATATCAATATTTGATATGTGTAATAGTGCAGCCTAATGGAATGTAATAAACCTGAAGAGGAGACTGGAGTCTTGACTTCGAAACGATGTTGTCCTCAACCACTGCGAATATGTGATACCCTTCCATTAAAGAATGAGGAAAAAATAGTAAACAATTATGTCCCTCAAATTAACAAAAACATGTGCTCTTTTTTTACAAATAAGGTAAAGTCCCAATTAATTTTTTACTCTCCCATTTTATGGCTTAAGTTAGGAACAGGAAACCCACAAAATATCTTTTAGGCGTCCGGGAAGTTCATAAAACCACAATGATAGAAAGCAAAGAAATTAATATTAGTCCTATGTAATGTAAACATAACATGAAAAATATCCGTAGAGTTGTCTTTTCGGTCAAAATCTTTTTTTTTTTTTAGCTTTCTGTACTCAACAGTTTCGATGGCTTTGAGAAAATCATCGAATTTTAGACGTAAAAATAACTAAAGTTTTTTCTCTTCAATGCGAAATATCGGCGAATTTTCATTGTGTTTCTTGTTATTTGGAATAATGTATTTTATCACTTCTCATACGCACTAATTAGCCACTGCGAAGCGGAAACCTTACGAAACGTAGCGAGGCAATAATACGCCCTTCATCCTGTTATCTACCAAAACTAGGGATCTAAAATTTACAATGAATAAAAAGGAGAATCTCGGTACATAAGAAATAATTTCAAAAATAATATCATTGGTGCCACTAGAAAGTTATAGGAAGCATCGAAGAACAGTGGGTATATAACCGTCATATCACCCCGTTTACGGGATACCAGCAATAGCGGGTAATATTTGCACTTATATTTCAGGAAAAGAAGGCGTCACACAAATAATCTTAATATTCTGTTGGCACATGTTATGCGGAAAAAAATATGCACTCTCAAAACTTGGTCATACTCGCAAGTGGTACGTTTTGTCCATTCATAAATATTTAGGAATGGCAAGGAGACCCTTAGCAGTTAGGAGGTGATGTTTTGTTCGTAGTATTATAGCTAAGAACAACTGGAAAGTATCGTTGAGAACAGATTAGGATAGGCAGACTATATAAAACTATGTTTTTTTTCTATCTTAGGCACTATATAAAACTATTTAAAAGGCACGTTCGTTAAACATTTAATTGGTTAATAAACTTCAGCCATAAAACACTTAAAAATCGTTAATCACTGCGTTCAAATTGGTTAGATTTATCGGAGAGCAGTGAACGTGTTTTCTAATGTTTTAGAACTTCAATTTCACTGAATGAAAATTCAGTTTACCACTGATATAGACGTTAAATCCTAAGGAAGGAAGTCTGTCGACTGCACGGGTAGTTTTGTAAACATTTTTTTCTAGCTGAACTCATCCAACGTCGTCCGGCCACTTCAAGCAGTTTCACGAAGTTTTGTGACAAAAATAAACTCTCAAAAATAAAAAGAAACAAATCGCAGTATCCACAAAATAATAATTTGGTAACGCCCATGCTCAATGACCTGTCATTACCCGCATAATACGTAACAAAATCCAAGAATTTCCCTTCGCGAGTAACTGGTAAGCCGTTCAAATAGCGTTTGGTCCTCGTTTTGACCGTTTCACAAAATTTCATCAAATTTGGTAAGTACCCATAGAATGGTACACATTTGAGAACGGGATAATTATAAAAGCCGCTCAGGACATTCGTCATTCGGTAAATCCGAACGGCGAGCATCGCTCACCACTCACCACTCACCAATGCTCGGCTTCCTATGATGTGCCGAAAAGACCGACATGATGAGGGTAGGACGAGTACCGGAATACGTGACGCGGCCAAGAACAAGCAACCCACACAACTATTCGCATGGGATTCGCCAAATAACGAATGTCTGGAGCCGCCTTTAGATGGTGGCATTACTGTACCACCATAAGATGGCACCCGTGGAGTTTGAACGTGTGTGTGTGTGTGTGTAAAGCGGCGAGCTGTGATTGGCGGAGGGTATGCCATGGAAACGGTGGAAGAGAAGGAGAATTGGCGGAGGGAAAAAGCACAGACCCGCACTTCAGTTTGCATCAGTTACTTCATTTCGGTGCTTACGGTGGGTGCATTGGTGGTCCATTGTCCATATCTCAGGAAGATTGTATTGCACGTGAGGTGAGTGATATTTCAGACTTTTTATTCCAACTTTTACGCAAGGAAATTTTCTTCTTCGTTGGTGACTTGAATTATTACAAAAAAATTATAATTGTGGATTTTCCCGAGATCATCATTTCCCGACTGAAATAGATGCATCAACTTAGTTTCAACACATCTCGCGTCAATCCTCATCAACAGAAAAAACCAAAGAACATCAATTAGAGGAATTAATTTCTTTTCTTAAATTTTGATTCTACACTTTACATGTTCCCCCATATTCTTAAAAGTAAATGTTCACGTTTATGATATAAATATAGTATGTATTAAAAATATATTTCAGTCTTCGTCTAAATCTTGAATTTACTATTATGACTTCGTGTTAAATAAATATAAATAGTTCACGTTTATGATATAAATATAGTATGTATTAAAAATATATTTCAGTCTTCGTCTAAATCTTGAATTTACTATTATGACTTCGTGTTAAATAAGTATCAAGATGAATTCTTCGAGTTTCGTCTTTATGTTTATTAATTAGCCAAAGTTTCGGCCATTATTTCTGAGTATGAGTTTCTTTAAGTCACAGATAATCAGGGCCCGCATTTTGATGACATATTCTTTTCCTTATGCAGTAAGCTTTGCCCTTAAGTATGAAAATCCTGAACACGAGTCTGGCTATAAAAATATTAATTTTATTGGGCATTTTTTCGTCATGTTTTCTGTTATTGAAGTTTTAAGTCATTTTTTGTGTCTTACTCCCTTTTTTGGCCCCTATCTTTTTTTGCAAGAAATTAGATTAACTAAAATTATTAAATTATTTAAAATTTATTTTTAATCTAACGAAGTAATTGGATATTTGATCAGGTCGACAATGTACGTTGAGTCGGTTCCTTACCTATAAACATATATATTGTTGTCGCAGCAAGCAATTCTCCTATTTCTACTGTGCCTGTGGAAGCAAAAAAAGGCCTCTCGACAATGTGCAAGCGTTTGATCTGTTAAGCGATTTAGTTATGCAGATATTTTCTGAGAGGAAAGTTTGGTGTTTAGTTCAATGTTCGTAGTTTTTATTCAGCCATGCCTAAAATAAAGCCAACTAAATCTTGTCATTGAAGACTAATTGAATCTTAATTTGGAAATGATGTTTTCTCTACGGACGGTGAAGTGTTATTTTGTAAGATGTGCGAAACAAAGGTACCAGCCGAAAGAAAATTCTCTATTCGGCAACATGTGGGTCGCGATAAGCAAGCACGGGCAATGGAACTGGCAAGTAATCCACGCAACTTTTACTGCAACAAAGTGTATCCATGAAGGAGAATAAATAGTCAGATTTTTACAGAGGCTTTTGTGAAGTTTTAGTTTCTGCAAACATCCCATTTTTGACATTGAACAATGCTAAATTGAAGAGTTTTCTGGAACTACATTTCGGACGTCCTATCCCAGACGAATCAACTCTTCGGAAGAACTACCTGTCACAATGTTACGACAACACAATTAACAAGATACGGGGAAAAGTACATGGAAAGAAGATTTTCGTATCCATTGACGAAAGGAGTGATGTAGAAAATCGTTACGTGGCTAACATGGTCATTGGTATATTCGAGATCGAAGGACCCGGTGAAGTGTTTTTGCTTACAAGTAAGGTATTAGAAACTTAATCGCTCTCCACAATTTGTAGATTCTTTGAAAAATGTATGTTTTTGTTGTTGCCTGAGGGTACCAGAAATGATGACGTCTTGCTTCTGGTCTCCGACGCAGCGCCATAAATTAGCAGGAAAGTCAATACAAACTTTTTACCCGCAAATGGTGCACATTACTTGCTTAACTCACGCTATGCATAGGGTTGCAGAGGAAGTTGGAGCATTTTTCTCAAGTGGATTGCCTAGTGTCAAAGACGAAGTTTTTTGTCAAGGTTCACTCTCGTAAAATGGTCTTCGAGTCCTTGGCTCCCGGTATTTCACTCCAACCAGAACATGTCATCACCCGATGGGGCACCTGGATAGATTCAGCAATAAATTATTGCGATCATTTCCAGAACGTGTTATCGAAAGACTGAATCCTGACGATGCTACTGCAATTGATACGGCTTAAAACACTATTTTCAAACAGTGAAATTGAAGGACAGCTAGCCTTCATAAAGGCAAATTTCAGTTGCTTAACACAAGGAATCACACGTCTACAGGAGAGAGGTGCAAGTCTGGAAAGTTCTCTAAGACTATTTAAGAAAGTGGAAATGTTCTTGATAAAAAGTCGGGGTACAAAACTTTGTGTCGTATTTCTCAAGTCCGAACTGGTGAAAAAATTTGATACTTCCTGCATTGAAGAAGATCGCACTGCCACTGATTTAGCGTATTTCAAGTATGCTCCAGTTGCACCAGCGGATGTGGAAAGGAGTTTCTCACAGTACAAAAATGTGCTTTCCGACAACAGCCGTTCTCAAACTTTCGAGACCCTGCTCATGCTGCTGGTTATCTACTGCAATAATTCTGAATAACGTAGATTTCTTTATACGTTCATCTTCCTAGACCATACAAATTGTTGAATTAATATTGATTTTTAATTTCAGTTCTAACGTTACAGAAGCAAGTATTGTGCTGTATTTCATACTCTGAAATAAAGAAGAAGAAAATTTAAAGTCTTTTTAAGATCATTTTTTAGATATTTTAGGTCATCAAAATCTGGACCCTGCTGACAATTTTGTACTATACGTAGTAAAAAATGATAGTAACTTACGAACCACAGAATACACACTTTCTGTTCAATATGGTAGAGTAATAGAAAGTTTGACTTATAAAGTAGATTTTATGAATGCACTCATATGTTCCTACTACTGTAGTGTTAAGTGATAATTTAGTGTTTTGCGTGATCTCTTGAATATATTTGGCTGCAAGTGATACTCGAGAATACAACATAATCAATTCCAATTCGTTCTATGTGTTATGGAGGAATGACACGGGGTAATTTAAACTCGTGTACATAGAAAGAAATGGATTTTGAATTATCGTCTTGTATTCATCCACAGGGAATCTGCAAATAGTCTTTATCCTGGACGTATTTCCACGATATTGGCTCATTGTGTTCCACTGTATTTAATTTCTGTGTAATTAAGCGTTTTCGTTCTGCAACTTTTTTCAACAAATTATTTGCTGTTACCAATAGGTATTTTGTTCCAGCGTATCACCATGGTGATGCACTTCAATACTTGCTGCTGCGGTTGCAGCCTCAAAACTGGCACAGTGTGTGTTGGCGTATGGGAAGCGGTATGTTTTTCTCTTGACTTATTTCTCATTTCTTTCTTTCGAATAGCACATTCATTCCTGTGACTGAGATGTTCTCATGTTATTGAAGTTTCCAGTAAAGTAACGAGAAATGGAGATTCTGTACAATGGTAGCAATTTTTCATTGTGATGCCGCCGAAAATATTCATTCGTTTTGAAAAATATTTTTGCGTTCATTCTTTCACTTTCTTGTATAGGAAGTATATTAAAGGTGTAAACTTATACTGAGACTTTGAAGGTAATATCAGTCAACTCGATTGTCTTCCCATCTGTGCTCGGGGGTTCAGACAACAAAATATGCCGGTTTTTATTGATTTTTTATTTTTCCAGTATCAATATACACGTGACATAGAATATTTGCAAGTTTCAACAAAATGAATCTTTGTGAAGTGTTTTACCAAATTTCAAATTATCTACATTATTTTGGAAATTTTCTAAAACACCGTTCCATTAAAAAAAAATATTTTGCATGAAGAAAGTGAATTGTTTTGCTATGTATTACATCCAGAGCCACCAAGACGCGGAGAATGAGGGTTGGGGTAGAGCGTGATCTCCAAATAAATATAAATAACTCGAAAAATCTCATATTAGTTAATCCCTTTGAAATCAGAATTTGGAAATTTCCATTCTTAGTGAGTTTCTACAGTTCAGAAGAAATATCCCGTCAAAATTTCAACATTCTGTCTTTAATATATTTCTCTGAAATGATAAATAAATCTGTTATTCAGGACAATGCATCAAATATTTTCACTATTTTCATCCATTTACTATTAATATATCGAAAATTCAAGTTTATTTCTTTTTAGATATTTGATTTAACATACAAAAACAGATGATATCTCCATTAGTTCGTGAAATGTAGTGTATATACTGTGCTCGCAGCGAAAGAAAAGGAATGAGGGAGGAATCTAATGACAATGTGAAAGTCGAGGATCAATCCCAGGATTGCGAGATTGCTGACTCGTCTCGGTTTAGACAAGTGGGCGCTTTACTCGTGTCAGCAGAATCTTCGTGAATTTACGTTCGAATGCTGCCACCTACATTACCCGATTCGTAGAGCCAGCAGTAATAGATATGCCAACTGTGACGCATATGTGGACTTGATCATTAACCTTTGGCCGAAAGAACAGTGCCTGACATTACATTTCCATGGATTAGAGAAGCCTATGTGTGGTTGCCGTAGCAAACTGTCTGGAATGGTTAGAACAACGCTAGACCATCCCCGCAGCAGAAATGACAACACCGCGCTTTCGCTCCATTGGCTACATTTCGTTACTTTTCTTTCGCAGCGAAGACTATAAGTAGTAGCCCGCGTCGATAGCACTAATGAAAAATTCCTGGTAACTTGTCAACCCCTCTGCACTCATTGAAAACGAAACATCGAAAAATCGAGAAACCCGTCTTTAGATTTTTAAATAAAACATTTATTACAAAATAGAGATGATCTCAATTAGCTCTATGACTCACCAAATATTTCCACCCCGTTTCTCCCATTATAATATGGAGTTTGGAGAAATTCAATACATCAGATTTTTCATATTAATCGTTTCTTTTTTCATTCATGGTTATAACATGTCGCGTAGCCACTGGGAACTACCGCTGTCGGCTCTCTGGAGGCTTCGTTGATAAAAGTGCAACCGAATGAAGGCGAGCGCGCCCACGCTATCTGCGCGCGCGAGCCGGCCACTACGTCGCGCAAAAATATCTCTCGCTCTCGCCTGGCAGCTACTAGCCGTTGTGCATACTATGGCTGGGTCTGCTAATGGGGTGGGATGGTCGCGGTTTCACCACCTTCGACGTACATTGTACTTCGGTGGTCGATAGGGAAATACGGAAGGTGTGCGCCGGATAATTAGACCCATCGTTTTGAATGACAAATGTTTTCAGAATAGCGTTTATTTTCCTCCTCTTTTACCCCTGCGCCGTCACTTTCGTCTCGGCACCCGGAGCGGGAGTTACGTTGCGCCGGTTTTCTAGAGTTCTTTATAAGGAGAGGGGCGACAACTAGAAGAAAAAAATTCCAAGGAGTATAGAGAAGAATCTGAAACTTCGGCGGATCTTCTAAACGCGCATCGTCTAATGATTTTGTGTACGTTGGTTTCTCAAGCGAAAGCGATATTGATAGTACCTTTTTCCCAAACTTATTCCAATACTTTCGCTTGGTTACCTTGTGCTTTGTTTCATTTATTTCAAGGATAAAATACCTTTTAAACTTGATTTTTATATTATTTTAGGCATACGGTTTAGGTCTGTAAAATGGTAAAATTTACAAAACTTCAAAGTGCGGTAGAGCCCTCAAGATGGCACGCAATTCTAATTTTTTTTACCTTTTGCGTAATCTGTGAAAGATAACGCAAATTTTGATACCTCTTGCGATAGTGTAGCTCGAAAAATGTATTTTCTTGTACATCAACGGGACAGCCTAACGTCCGTGTCGCTTCTCTCCCTTATTAACTCTAGTTGCTACTAGCCTCAACCACAGACATTTCCAAGTTTGTTTGCCCATTTATCGGTCCAAGCAGGACAAAGATAAACTGAACTTCTAGCATCTAGTTTTCACGTGGATCACTTTATTTACAAGACCGAACAAATAGATCTCTTACTGTTTTCCCGATAGTGAGTCAATGTTTTTAGGAAAGTAACTTCCCATCTTCTCCAGTATTTGATCCAGTGATGTACATTCCTTGATTTTATCTTCACAAACAATTTCACTAACACACCACAAATGGTCTTGGTTTAAGTTTTTAAAATTGAGTCACAGTATGTTAGGACCAGATGAAATATTTCCGATTGAAAGCATTAATCATGTAATATCAAATCAAGAAATATGTAGGTAATATGAATCTAGAAATGATCGAAAATGTACATTAATATGTAGCAAAGGTATTCTAATCAATACAAATTTTTAACATTTATATTACAAAATTGTAAATAAATTGTAAATTGACACCTGCACCCGGTATGGAGCAGGGAGTGTGTCGCCTTTTTCGAAGAAAAGAAAGTGCAGGAAATAAAAACTACGGAGGAGATCCCGTACGGTGACGCGCGGAAGAAATACAGGGCATTACACCCTGTATTTTCTACTAGTTACTCCACCGCAGCCAAGACTCCAAAGCAGATGAAAACCGTA
>NNCF01129491.1:0-11278 GCA_002313205.1 Laupala kohalensis
CTTCCGGAGAGTAAATTAGTTTATTGTCCTCCACGTGGTCATACATGGCAGTTTGTACTGTTTTTTGACAATAAATTTATTATTAATATAGAGTTAGCTCAATATGTGGAGCCACTCCAGTTCATTGGATGAGTCTATCGAAACATTTGATGATCTCTTGCGAGGAGAACTTTTTCCTAGTTGCATGTGTGGCACTGTGAGATATCATCAGTAGATCACCAGTGTGATCACTACCTCTGTCCATATGGATGGTTTGCATGTCTGTCGTGAATGACCTTCATTTGTGGCTTTGTTCCCACTGCTGTCGCACAGCGTATTGGATTATTCTTTCTGATAACAATCTCTATTTATAGTTTGCTGCGGGAATCTTTTGATGAGTGACCTAGTATTTTATGAAAAGTTCATGTTGAACGAAAGATATTTTTTTGTAATATATCGCACAAGACAAGATGTGCATACTACTTTTAAGTTTACATCTTGTACCACTGAGTGTACAGATTCAATGATAATACTATCTACCCCATTGGAAAATGACAGAAATACCACCCAAGTGTTTTTGTCATGTACACAGTATTTATTTTGAAATAGTTGTAAAAAATATTTCAAGTATTCAAAAATAATTTCTCCTTTTTAACACAGTGTGTGACAAATTTAAAAAGCTGTTAAAATAATAGAAATGTAGATTTTTGGCAATAAATTAAAAAATAGAAGTTGCTTTTATTAAAGAAATCTACTACTTAGGAGAATATTGAGAAGGAACAGATCGTGTCAAAAAAAATTTTACCTTATTATTATCCGTTGGATTTAAAAAAACACAACAACAAAACATATCACAAGCTGGAATAGATTTTTTTGTGGTTTACTATAAAAAGGAAGGTTCTTTTTTAATGCCAGGATGGGCAATGAAGAATTATTTAGATAACTGTCTCTCTCCCTTGTAGAAATTATTGATTAATTCCCCTCTTCCACCACCCTGGAAAATCAATACTCGCATGTTTGAACAAAGAATGAAGTTGTTTTTTTTTTCCCCTTCTCTTTTGCATGTGGAGTTCAACTCTTTTTCATAGTTTTATTAATTGCAAGAGTTGAGTATGAGGAAGAAAGGTTGTTTGTTTCTGTTTTTCAAGTTTTTAAACAATTATTTTAAGTTTTAGCTCCTTGTAACTTTTTTTCATTACTAATTAGAAAAAATAATTGTTTTCAAAATATTTCTAGTCATTTTTGTAAGTCGTAAGAACAGTATATTTTCAGATGTTCCATTTATCATTAGGTTGTCTTGTACAATCTTAACCTCATTTTCAAACTTCTTTACAAACTTAACCTCATATCTTAGACCAATAACAAGTAAAAGATAATTTATTAATAAGGCAACATTTTTCAGTAATTTATTTAATTGTAATTGATCTCTTTTCTTCAAAGTTCTCAACATCTTATATCCAATGTTTTTGATACTTTTACAACCATCGTGTGGGTCGCCATGGGACAATGAGTGTGGAGTAAAAGAAGAAGCTGGTAGCTTAACACTAAAAATGAAGGAAACCGAACCTAATAGTTTGAGACAGAAGTGCTGGAGAAATATTTCTAGCCTTTTTAATTTCTTTAAGACACACAAATCAATACAGAATTTTTGAATACATATGGTATTTACAGAGCAATACTACCAGCATTTCCTTGTATTATGGTAGTAATAACTTTTACCTATTGGGCAATAGTAGTAAATAATTACCAAATGAGATAATGAAGTCAATGTTCTTTATTATAATTACTCATGTGAGTACCTAAAAATTGTTGTGAATGATTTTTTCTTTCGTTTCTTTTCAGAGGTAGAATGATTGGAGTGTGGAGGAGAAGATGACAGAAAACATGTTTCTTGCCTATAAGACTTTGATTCTGTTCCTTCTTCAATTAATACCTGCATCATTTGGACAACAAGGTGAGAATACGTTTTGGTTTCACTTTTCTAACATGAAACAGCGTCTGCTAAAAATTCTAGGTTGAAAAGTATCATTTTCTATTAGTAATAATATACACAAAGGAGAAAATTCCAAGAGCCATCCAAGAGTTTCAAGCAAAAGCAAACATTCTTAATTTTCTGAGTGTTGATTATACTGATTCATTAAATTTACTTGGTATTCATGTTTCTGGAACAGTTTTAGCCCTGAGCACCCAAAGTTTTGAAGCGCTGTATAAAATCTCACATTTTACATACTTCACAGAATCAATACCCATCAACTGCTGACATTTCATTCTTCCCTGTGCTCCTACAGTGTGGAGAAAATATTAAAGTAACATTTGATACCATTCGTTGTAACTAAGATGATAACCTATGATTTTTTTAAAAATTAATGCACACTAGTGAATCCAATTCAATTAAATACCCTTTTGGCAAAAGTAAGTGAATGAAGCAGCTACGTGACAAGAGCTGTGGTGTCATGGTGCCAGAGTACGTCGGATCGTCATTCTGGCAGTGGTTTTTAAATTTACATATCAACGTAAGAGTTTGTTTCATGTGACGTTGAAAGAAAGTGAATTTCAGAAACACTTTTCCCGTTGAATACAGCAAGAGATGTGAGCCGTGCATGAGAGGAATGAGGTCAATACCATTTGATTTTGACATTTGGTGCTCTGCAAAATGGTG
Organism: Laupala kohalensis; assembly: GCA_002313205.1. Taxonomy (NCBI): domain Eukaryota; kingdom Metazoa; phylum Arthropoda; class Insecta; order Orthoptera; family Trigonidiidae; genus Laupala; species Laupala kohalensis. Next base: position 2,639 of record NNCF01129491.1, read on the forward strand.
AAAATTTCTCAGCAGTACTTCCAGCACAAAAATGTGTCGGTTTTGAGGATTCCAATATTATTCACACACAAACACTGGTTATAATTTTATTTCAACAGCCAAGAGAGCCGTATCAAATATAACTTGTGATGAATATTCACATATCAAAAAAAGTATTAGGTTAGAGAAAATACAGGTCTAAATATAAATTTAACTTTTTTTAGGTTACAGTATTGGTGAAGTTCTAATGCTGAAAATGACCTCAGGAAGCATTAAAACGTACAAATTAGCACACATCAATTTTTAAAATTTCTGGGGGGTGGGGTGGAGGTTGGCAGAACCCCCTTTTATTGAGGAGTATGGGAAATTCAGCATATTCCATCAGTGCTAAATTCACCATGACATCTCTGATAAGGGTATAAAAATAATGTATTCCAATGCATTGAGATTATTTTTACACAAAAATTCTACTATAATGAATGATAAAAATTTACAATTACATGCTTTTCAATAAGAATAATTTGTGTTTTTAACTGTGATTACAAGAAAGGGGAACAAAGATTACTGAGATGCCATTACTAGTGCATGATAAAATATTTATGAATTGCAGCAGAAAAGATGAAATCTGAAATAAACAACACGTCTTTCTTTCCTTAGATTAGTTTACGTATTCCTTGATATTATTGAAGCTGCGAAGCAATAGGTAGCACGTACATGTGAATTTTAATCAGTTATTTCATATAAATATTTAGAAAGTGAAGTATACCAGAAGGTTCTTTTATCAATACTCTGCTCTTCGGAGCTAAGATTTTAAAAAAAATTATCTTTCGATGTCCTTCCTAAGAAAACCTTTATGTTTCTTCATAATACTTTTGCATATTGTTCAATCCTAAATTTCTCAAATAAAAAATTGTGGATATGGTTTTGCAGGTATGGTTACATGCTCATGTGCCAAACTCCGACTTATTTTTCTTTCACATCCTGCTCACTTTTTAACTTCCAAGTGCCCACTCGGGGAAGGAAGTTTGCTTCGTCTATGAACGAGTGAAAATTACAATGATCTGGGACTCAGGGAGTTGCCTGTGCTTCCTTATCCCTTGTATGAGATGTGACGCACGTTAACCGGAACATGCATCCTGCTCACTGTTCCCTTCCAAATCATTGATTGTAGTTTTTGGCCTTTCGCTATTTTCTGCTGCGTGAATTTACCATTTTCAGAGACATGGCAGTGAAAATAAAATTTATCGAATTAGTAATATGCTTGGTGTATTCTTGGTTTATTACTAATGAGCTAACAATATCTAGTTATGAATAATATTTATTTTTCTTATGTCCAAGATAATAATAACCTGAGTTAGTTTTGAAAAATGTGGCTAGTGGTTCGCTAAGAAAAAAAGAGACAAATACAATGAAAACTCACTTTTTATTGTATGTTAAGTTTGAATTGAAAGCCCCACAATTCCACTTAAACTAATTTCATTTCATCCACAATATTTAGAAAAATGTATGAGTCGTATGTCCATCTATATAGAGTTGTAATAGCAATAGCAGAACAAATAATCTGTGTAAATTTCCATAATGGAACCTGAGTGTTATGAAACCTCAGCGCACGAATATACAAATGTGGAAACGTGAAGAACAGAACCGAGGACCAGTAACCAACCCTATAAGAAATTTATCTATCTATCTTTCAAGTGTACTTCTGTATATACCAATTAATTAAAGTAAAAAGGTTGAAATTTTTAATAATTATATGAATAGTGATTTACAAGATAACATTTACTAAGTTTAAATATTTGAACTCATATTTTAATAACAAATTAAAATCCAACCAAAATAAACAGAATATTTCTTTCACAAAATGTCAATTAAATTAACAAATTTTGAAAATAAAAATACAATTTGAAGTGTTGTTTCTATACCATTTGGTATTTTATCATCAAGTGCACAAATACATTAGGTAAGTTCAAGTTTAATGTATGGCCCTATGTCAATATGCATGTGATGTGAGCAGAGAGCTCACACGCATTTTGTGTAATGTATTTGTGTATCTGTACACCCGGTGATGATACCAAGCGACATCAAAAAGTCGTGTGTGATTGTAATTTTATTTTCAAAATTTGTTAATTTAATTGACATTCTGCGAAAGAAATAGTCTGTTTATTTCGGTTGGATTTTAATTTATTAGTTATACATACAGATGCAATGCATTATATTTTCATGTCTTACATCAATAATGCAAGTATTGTTGTCAAATTAAATTTAATTAATTGAAATTTTAAATATTCATCATAAAAAAACATCCATTTCATCGCTGGGATCAGAAAAAGAAGTAACAGTTTGAATTAGTTTAATGATGGTTAAATCTTGAACCAAAATTGTATACGTGTGCTGAACATGAAAAGAAAAGTAGTTCTGGTTGAAGATTTTAATGATCCTTTTTTACATTTTACGGCGAGTTGTGATTCTTCTGTCCTTTGGACATTGTGATGTAGAGGGTCATTTTGATGCTCTCACTTTTTGGATTTTTTTTTTCCAGTTCTATATGTGTTGGTTTATCTTCTCTCTTAGTGTCTCTTAGTGTCCCAGAGACAGACGGACAGACGGAGTTTAAAAATCTGTCCTCTACTCTCCTACTCCCCTGACGCAAACATTCCTTGAAATAAAGGACACATTGTCCATTTTTGCAACGTCGTAGTAAATACTGGTGTCAGTACTTTTAATATAAAAAAGTTAAAAAAATGAAGCCTGGACGGTATTCGTGTCCTTGACTTGTACTATTCAAACAGACTTTTGTGTATAAATGAGTCGAAATAAATAGAAAATCCAAATTTCTTGTGAATCATTGTTCAAATCTATGTGATGTGGGTAAGAAGTTAGTGAGTAAAGAACTGTGACGTAAATTATTTGAGAAATTCACAGTAGGATCAGTACTATAAATTACAAGACGAATTTAACTTTTATTAAAATCAATAAATTCTTTTACAGTGTAGAAGCACTGGTGCAGGAGGTAGTTTTTAACCGCGGATTTGAAGATATTCAATTTCATAATATCTTTTATATTCTTGGGCAGGGAATTATATAGAACGATTCCCGAATGGTATGGTCCCTTTTGGCAAAGAGTAGTTGACACTCTAGAGCGATGAATATTATTCCTATTGCGAGTATTGTGTTCGTGAACGAGACTGTTTCGTATAAAGCAAGGGTGGCGCTTTAGTAATTCGGTCTTATCAAACACGACCGTTTCATAAATATAAATGCAGGGAAGTGTTAATACTGTCTCTTATACNAGATTTACAAATTATCCGAACTATCCTCTTCTGAATTCTGAAAGTTTGAATGCTCTGACCAGAATAGTGTGTGAGTACTAATAATACTAGTGTGCGAGTATGTGATTCCCTTATAACCTGTGACCTTTTCTCTCAGGAAACGATTGCTCAGTCACCAGGTCGTGTGGGGCGCATCAGTCCTGCTACGTCGGACGCTGTGTGTGCGAGATGGGTTTTGTGCGCACTGGCCCCGACTGCGGTCCAGATTCTCTCCCATTGCTTCTCACTATTGCGTTTATTTCACACTCACGAGGAGCGCATGTGTGTTTCTGCACTTAACAGCTGAAATGCTCTCTCTCAAAACTGAGTAACATCTTTTGCTTCACCACGTTGCCTTTTTCTATCTTCTGTTACTGCTCTAATATCCTGCATTTTTGTGTTCAGCTGTTTTGAACTTGCCGATTTATTTCTCACGCACTTCAATGCCGGAACAATCTCTTTCAGTTCTTCTAAACTTCATGCTTCTGATGTCTTGATGAAGTGCATAGCCAGAAATTTATTTGCTGGTATTACCCAAAAATAGTTTTAAGTCTTTAAATAATTTAGGAGTGTTTTATGTTAATAGTCTATATTTAAAATTTGTTCACTTGCTTATAACATGATGTTAATTAGATCATGAATGGTAATACTTTTAGCAATAAACAATTTAATTATGTAATAGGGGTTTACTCTGAGAAAAGTAATAGTAACGAGTAATAGTAACATTATAAGTTAATGTATATTTCATCGGTGAAAGGGAACCGAAATTTGAGTCTCCTGTCGCCAACTCTGGCTACATCTCTGNTTTTTCTATCCTATTTAATTAAAAACCATTTTGTTGTGCTTATTACAACAAAGCTCTCATGGGAGAAAAACAAAAACAAACAACATTTGATCTACTGGGTTTTTAAAAGGCTCCTGGCATCTTGCTTGTTGAATGTGTTAAAGATTAGGCTAAATAAAATGTTTTGTACAGGACAATGCATTGAGGAAAATGAGACTACTGATGGAGAGCAGTGAGAAAGAGAAATTAGTTATATAAAATATAAATCGTAATTCATTTGGTCCAGTACCTATATTCACAGATAATTTTGCGTTGCAGAAAACACGTGCCAGAACACTTTTTGGGAACATTCTCTTCAGCATTGTTGAATTTCCAGGAGTTGACGGAACACAATTTAATCACATGAAAATTGTCCACCCCCCAAGGGGACTTACATCTAGTAAGAGCGTGTTTGGCAAACACGGGGCCCCGAGCTGAGTCTGACATTACTTCCACTTACTTGTATAGGCTCCTTCCTTTCTCCTCCCTTAACTTTCCTTGGTCACCTCTTGTTCTTTTCGATCCCGATGCTATTAGGGCTAGGGTATCTTTCATTTTCCTCATTTTTTGTCCCCCACTCATTTTTTGTCCTCAATGTTTTGATTTTTGGTTGTGAGATATGTTTTGGTGTGTTGTAATTCAGGAGGATTTTTAGTGCGTATGGTTGAGTCATTTGTCAAGTCCCACACATGGGGAGAGTCATGTTGGTTCTCCCTAGTGCATAACTGCATTTTTCCTACCTGTACAAGTTTTTAGGGCTCTAATGACCTCGATGTCAACAAGCAGTAAAGTCCCACAAAAAAAAAAAAAAAAATGTTGAAAATGTTTCATGACTTTTAGTATATATTGTTTGCACAGTAATAATTCAAATACTCGATACTACATGGCACTGTAGTCTGTGTGACCCGAAAGTTAACTGGTATGGTACCCAGGAGTTGCCAACAGAAAAGTTTTAGATACTAATATGGGAGGCTGTTCCTAGTATTTAGTCAATATTGGTTTTGGAGATATGGAAAAGCACAGGATATTATAACTTACACAATGAAGAAATTTTTGATTGTCTTTATTTCTTGTCAGTAAACAACTCCTTCATTCTATGTGTACTCAACTTTGGCACATTGGTTGTGTACATAAATTCTGTAGCCCCATCCTGGCCCAGGTTTTTCTCCGTTTTTCCTTCGGGTAGAGGCGGATTTCTTATACAGGTTCTCTAGGCTTTGTCTAGGGGCATGTTTATTGTAACAATAAATCATGAATTTAGTGTTATTTCAATTCTTATGATTTTTTAAACACTATACTCAGAATAATCTATAGTTCGATAATAACGTGTACATGTAATTTTTTGCGTAAAATTACAAACATATTGACATTCTATTAGTATTATAACTCGCAGCTAACTTTTTATCTTATCTAGGAACTTTTGCTATATGTTTTTGAATCCGCCTCTGCCTTAGGGCCGTTGATCGGAATTGATGGGATGGTCCCTTGCTTGCTTCCGGAGAGTAAATTAGTTTATTGTCCTCCACGTGGTCATATGCAGTTTGTACTGTTTTTGAAAATAAATTTATTAATAATTCTACTATATGTCTTAATTATAGACAATCATTACAAACTACAGAATTACTGGTTCACAATTATTTCTTTATTTCATTTGGTTACAAGTTGCCATCGTTTTGAGGTGCGTTGACCTCTTCATCAGGGCTGAGATACAAAAAATACAGCAGACACTGAAAGGGCTTCCAATCAATACACACATTTAACACTCTGAACTCATTAACGATACTCTCAGTAGACGTTACATAAATCACTAAAATACAATTAGGATGATGTTAAAGTTTTAAAAACATTTTCACATTTTTAACTTCTATTATTAATTGGATTGATTGGAAGCCCTTTCAGTATCTGTTATATGTTTTTATTAGTCCTGATGAAGAGTTCAACTCACCTCAAAACGTTGGCAACCTGTAACCAAATGTAATAAAGGAAGAATTTTTGTTTATTATAAATTACATTAAGTGGAATTCCTCTGAATAGGGAAACCAATTAACAAAACTCTTTTCTGCTCTTTCATTTGTTTAGTATAGAAAGACTTATATTAAAAGATTCTTCCACTTGTAATTATGCATGACCTGAATTCACAGATATTTGTATTTGATAAATGTTTTATTTGAGCTTATTATTTTTTCTGCATTCAATTATTGAGTTTTTTTATTGACAGATCATTAAGTCCATTTTTCTTATGTGGGACATTGTGACTTTTCCTGTTTGTCCGCAAATTTTGAAAGGAATTCTTTTGCTTATGTAATACCACTTTCAAGTATTGAATAATTTTTTATATTGCCACGGTGTTTTTTCTTTAAGAAATAGTATTTACTAGAGTACTTTAATTTACACCTCAATTCCAAAGTATACATTTTTGGTTGAAAGATGGCTTCTTTAACAAATTGATACAAAGAATGGGAACCTGCTTTCCTATGTTGCCATACTTTTTTGAGCAAATATTTTGTCCCTGTAGCAGGAATCAAACTTCAGAAGAATGTAGCGATCACGTAGCTTGTGCTCTTCTACCTGCTGGCGGGAAATAAATAAATTGAATTAAACTGAATATGCTTTAATAATTGAAGCTTCCAGGATGATTTTTAGAAGTTCTGATATATGCTGAAGGATGTTGGTGTGATGTAAGCCTTGGGCACTGAAAATTTGCTCAAAATTGTATTTTTTTAAAGTATTATCTTCGAGAGTTGACTTCAATGTTAATTTTTATATTTCTCTGCTTCTCAGTTCGTGACTATGGAGAGCCGTGTCTCTATGATTTACAGTGCATCGACCATAGAATGTCTTGCCAGTCGATTGATGCGAATACTACAAACAAACTCTGCTTATGTGACAAGTAAGTTGAAATTTTAATCTCTTTGTTTCAGTTGATCGTTTTAAAATGGAAACAAAACTTCAATTCAACAAAGATCGTGGTTTTTCTTTCTTTCAGTTCTACTGATTAAAGCAAATTATGTTTTTTCTTCCATTAAAGATAATGTGAGCTGACGATACATTTTTAAGTTGTGCATTCATTATGCATAACTAGTTTACTTTTTTATGCATCCCAAAACTGAGAAATGAACTGAAAAAAAAAGAAAGGCTTACATTTCTGAAATTTACTTTATGAAATACACAATGTTACCATAATTATTTAAATATTTTAACCCTCATAGATGAAAGGAAATTAATGGTAAATTATTTATTTAAGACAGCATCATTTAATTGAAAAAGCTCAATTATTGATAATGATCTTTTAGATCATAACTCTTTGAGATTTACACGAGATATTGGAACAACTACGCATCACTAAGAACATTAGCAAAAACAATGATACTTTCAATAAACAAATACACTTCTCAACATCTCCTATTATTTTCCCTCTCCTGTTACGTATGTAAATCTGCCCCTCCAACATTTCATAAAAATATTCCCCATGTATGAATTATCTGAAGGTCACTTTTTCTTTGCACTTTTTCTCCTGCTTCCTCTTGGCACACAGGTTCTATGTCTTACTTGTTTCTATGTAAACATAGGTTTCCACAGCCAGAGTCAATATAAACTTGTTTGTTTGGGACAAACCATGTCTCAGTTGACAGAACTACAAACGAAATAACTTTCAGTCAGGTGCAAGCCGGGAATTGAACCTGGGACTCGTGCTTTGATTGCAGGGGTGTAAACCACTACATGACCTGTTCACTTTCCACAACTAGGTTCCAGGGGTTAGGTGTGGGAGAAAACGGTGTTCAGTTGTGGAAGGTGAATGGGTGGTGTAGCGGTTAATACCCCTGCGGTCAAAACAGGACTCCTTGGTTTGATTACCAGTTCTTTGCCATTTTCACCTGACTAAAAGTTATCACATATCTTCTCCACATGTAAGGTACATGGAAGAATTATATGCATAGTGTGACAGCAACTTACATCTGTACGACTCTGACATTGCCCTAAAGAAGGCCTCAGCAAGATGGCCAAAACATTTGTAATCCTGTCTACTGAGGAGAGGTTTGTCCTGGACAAACAAGTTTATATTTCTTGTTCTTAGATTACTCATCTCACGAACAATTTTGCACATGATTTTGGAATCATTTTATTCTGTTTTTGACTCTTTTTAATTACACAACCTTTTCATAAAGTGCAACCAAAATCATTGCATTTTTTCTTGGATAAATGAATAATGATTTTTTAAAATTTCAACGGTACTTCACAATTTTTGTTTGAACTTGTTTTTTTTCTTATTATTTTTATATTGGACCAACTTAACTATATGGTCCAACGCCGTAGAAAAATATCCAAATGAGATATCAAAAAACGATTTTTTTTTGCCATTATTCTGGAAGGGACTTTGTTCTCGGAAATTACAAATTGAATCATTTTATGTAAAAAAAAATTCCCTTTTTCGATGGCAAATTTAACATTATCATCCTATCCTAAACCTTATTCTTCATATATCCTTCCGCCAGTGCTGCTACCTCCACCATCGCTTCCATCTTCACACTT
>NNCF01129491.1:12300-25324 GCA_002313205.1 Laupala kohalensis
TCTGCACCTGCAGCGCTTCTTCATACGCGTTTTGTGATATTTGTACAAAAATATGTTTCCTCAATCATAATTATTATATGTTATAATAATACGTTGTGCAGAATACTAGAAAATATTCAAGACTAAGCATCACTGGAACAAGGCATCCAATATCCAAAGACTTTGCGTGAGACATCTGTAGAAAATATTCATTGTATGTACGTACCCAAACACAATAGTTCACACTGTCTGTCAGTAATTCTCTGGATGGCATAAAGGCATCACTTTATTTTTTCTTGAGTTTGTCTGAATATTTCATTGAACCATTCTTTGCAAATTTCAAAAATACTGTTTATTTATGAGCTAATAAAATTATACATGCTAACTGTAGCTCTATGAAGCAATAACTAGAGTAATTAGCATCATATATCTCCTAACTATTTTGTAGTTACAATTCATGCTAATATGGCGGTGGTCTAGTGGTATTGACTCCGCTTCCACAATCCCGTTGAGCGGTAGAGCATGGGTTCAAACCCTGCTGGGGTTTCCCTCACCTACTCGAGACAAATGCGGGTTCGGTACCGTAAGTTCCCTGGCAACCCAACATCACTCCTTCCCAATTCCCTTACCCAAGTCTAACAGTTTGGTGGAAGAGTCTCAAGGTCACATGGCCTGAACCTCGCCAATGAATGAATGAATGAATAGATGAATGAATCAGTGAGTAAGTGTCATAACGCTTTTATCCTTTTGAAAAGTGAAGTATGCACCTATACATTGTCAAGTGAATATAAGTATAATTATTGGTAATAATTATACTTTTTATCTTTGTTTTTTTCTAAATTACAGTAATAATATTAAATTTTTTATGTGATATAAAATTTATGTCTTAGTAGCACACTCTGTGTGCATTTTAAGTAACCTCTTTGCTTCATTAACATTAATAACGTAATTTAGATGTTTTGTATCCTGAAACAGATGCACTTTTGTATTTGTTATATTAATATGTATTATTATTTATAATAATAATAATAATANAATAATAATAATAATAATAATAATAATAATAATAATAATAATAATAATAATAATATTTGTTAGTGAAGTTAGTCTCGGTGAGGCTGTGTTCATTATTTCTGTAACCCAATCCTCCATTAAACTTGCATAAACATTACAGGAATATGGTCCTTTGCTCATTTTGCATGTGGAGAGTGATGTTACTCATTTTCTCCAGGTGATCATACAGTTTTAACAGTATATTCAGTTTTTAACTGCTTTTGTGACTGATTCCTTGGTTTGTTAATAATAAAGTTAGTGTTGAATGTAATATTATATATATATATTGACAGAATAAAAATTAAAAGCAAATTTATAATTTGTACCAATTCTTATAAATGAAAATTGAAAACACAGAAAAATTAAGTATCCTTAATTATAAATAAATAATAAACTTTATTGTCAAAAAAGCACTTGCAAACTGTGTATGACGACATGGAGGACAATAAACTAATTTACTCTCCGGAAGCAAGCAAGGGACCGTCCCATCAATTCCAATCAAGGGCCCTAAGGCAGAGGCTGATTTAACGTTTCAACATGCTTCTAACGATAAGAATAGTTGTCATGTGTTATAATAATACCAACAAATATTGCATTTAATAAAACGCAAAAACGTTATTCCACTAGTACATATTATTTCAATAGATGATGCAGCCGTCCCTAGGCCCCTAGGTCCCTAGGCAAAAGAAGAACCGCCTCTATCAGAAGAAGAAGAAGACCAGAAAACGGGAAATATCCCCGGATTGATTGATTGCTTTGACAGAAAAAAATTAATGAAAATTTTCATTTTGGATCTTGGCCCTCGTCGTAAAATTGCTCTATAATATTAATTAATATTTTGTTTGTTCGTTTTTTCAGCGGACATCATGCGCGAAGCGGATTCCATCTTCTTGTCTCTGGGCTGGGCAGGGATTTTAGTGGCCGTGCTGCTAGTGCTTCTCGGAACGGGTCTCATCATTTACGGATGTTGCCTCTACGAATGGTGAGACTACGATACGACTCGATATCATTCGTCTACGTCGGAATAAAGATTCACGTCCGAGAGAAGTTTGTGTGTAGCGCCATACAAATGTGAGGAACTGGGTGGAACAAGGGGAAGGTGAGCCGAACACCTGTCTCTGCCCTGATTATTTTGACATTGATCCTCTGACAACCGGCATAAATGACATGTATCTAATAGAATGGTTACTTGAGTGGAAGAAGATCGTACATTCATTAATATTGTTATAATATGTTGTATAAAACTATTACCCCTGAGATNATTACTTGAGTGGAAGAAGATCGTACATTCATTAAAATTGTTTTAATATGTTGTATAAAACTATTACCCCTGAGATGTTTCTAATTATTCGTAATACCAATTATTTTGAGAGTTCTCAACATTGGTACGGTTTTCGAAAGCCATATCTAATGATTCTCAATTATTCTACTCGTGCGCCATCTGCGAAATCTCAGAGGCCGAGGATTATGTGGGTGTTAGACCCACTTCTTTTTTTACACAATGGTTGGGAATGACACTAGTGCTTACTCGCGCCAATTGTAGGTACTAAAACTCTTTAAAAGTTCAAATTCCCACCGTAGCGCTTCTGACATTCTCAATACTCGGAACGAGTTTAAAAGTGATACGAGAGGGTCGTATACATATAATATTCGGTAGTATGATGAAGGAGGTGTCCTTTAGGTACGGGGATTACAAAGGATTTTGCGGCTTATTTTGTCTTATGTAAGAGTCTTGTAATATTTTTTTTATCGTGTTAAAAAGAACATACATCTAAGACTGAAAAGGAGAAACAGTATTTGCACTATTTCTACAAGATTAAAATGCATCGATTATTTTCAGTTTATTATTACTCTGGTTATATTTTTGCTTTTCAATTTTGAAAACGATATTATCTATTTAAACGGAGAAAATTCAAAATACTGTTTTTAATTCATACAGCTTCNCGTGTTAAAAGGAACATACATCTAAGACTGAAAAGGAGAAACAGTATTTGTACTATTTCTACAAGATTAAAATGCATCGATTATTTTCAGTTTATTATTACTCTAGTTATATTTTTGCTTTTCAATTTTGAAAACGATATTATCTATTTAAACGGAGAAAATTCAAAATACTGTTTTTAATTCATACAGCTTCATAATACATAAAAACCAAATCACTTTCACGTCTATCTACAAACCCGTTTGTTTTCCTAAAACTCTAGAACCACTCATCCGATTTCCGTGATTCTTCTTTAAATCATAGATTTGTTCTCTGGATATATTTTGTTACCCTAGGTATCACCATTGGGTAATAGACAATGACGATGATATACAGTCAAGTCTCTATTCGCTTACGCTGCTGCTTACACGGTTAGACCTACGAAGGCGACATGACTATCAACTGACAACTATTTCATTGTTCACCTCAAAGAGTTCCGGAAAAGAAGTTGACGATATCATATGTTTATCTATGGAGGTTAAACCTAAATTATCGGAAGTTTTTTGAAAATAAACGTTTCACAAGCCGCAGCCGTCGACGTCGACGTGTTGTCTCGGCGAGATGCAAATATTCTTGTATGAAGAATTTAGTTCTTAAGCATAAAGAAGAGTTTAAGATTAACATTACAAAAATACACGTTGCGAAGTGAGAGTTGGTGGCTGTAACGTAGATATTTGTAATTTAGAGATAACAGTTTAACAGAATGAGAAAATTCACGCAAAGAAAGTTGCGAGTACTGTAATTACAATGTAAATAATGGCGGATGGGAATAATTTGAATCTTTTGAAGCAAACCTCACTGTTGTCTGAAAGATTTCCATCCAAGATGTGAGACTCTCCTNAACTGTAATTACAATGTGAATAATGGCGGATGGGAATAATTTGAATCTTTTGAAGCAAACCTCACTGTTGTCTGAAAGATTTCCATCCAAGATGTGAGACTCTCCTAACCTCCTCCCTTCTTCTATATTCAGTTTTAAAGTTTTAAATTGAACGACATGTTAAGTGGTACTGAACGTATTGATGCTGCATATATAAATTTTTACTTGCCTCATTTCAATAAGTACATTTCACAGACGGGAAAGGTATTGTAGTCAATTATGTACTCCTTTGAAGAAAAATAAAGATGTGTCTACAGCGAAAGGAAGAGCCGGCAATCTCGCAAATGCTGACATTGGCTCCCTCTTCAATACTTTTCTTTAGCTGTCAGTACACTGTAATTGAACAATGGTAGTCAAATTGACATACGGTACAAATCCGATTATGCAAATAATAGACAAACCACCCAATTTGATTATGAGGCAATTCATGTGATTGGGAATTCGGATAATTTGATTTTTTTTTCTGTGTTAGTAACACGATCATAATAACAGAAATCGTATCATTCGGTTCGACTTCCTGGTTGTGCACCGAGATGACATAGTAGAAGAGAATCAATGTTGTTAAAAACAAGCAAAACTTCAAACGTGATACATAGTGTAAGAAAACAGGTGATACTGTCCCAAGGATGCGCAGTGTAAGCCAATTAAACGCAGCGAGCATTTAGACATGTTCTACAGATCTGTTTTATATTTCCATTCCACAAATTGTCTAATTACTGTTCAGAATAAGAGACTTATTACAGTAATTATTTTCGCATTAGTTTCATTGCACTGATAAGTATCGACATCCCTGCAGTACAATAGCGTCTGAAAGCCATGAAAAAATGTCTTGCGTTGTTCGATTGACTTTCAGCGCTTCCCCTTCCACCTCGCTGCTTTCCGTGTCACCTTGTCTCCTCACACTATGCTTCGTGCGGTGGAGTTGTTCTTATTGTTCCTTCGTAACAATGAAGATGAAGAAACTGCGTACCTCCCGGCAGAGAACGAGCAGTTCGGACGATACAATTGTAAAGAAAATCACAACTACGAAAGAGGAGGAAATTTTAAAGGAAGAAATATAAACTTCCCAGAGAAATGTTTCAAATGACATTATGAACCATTCTGTATTCACTGACGTTACGTTTTCGTATCTTAACGGAACAAATTTTGAATTATTTGACTTTAAATTACAATGGCTTTATGCGAAGAAACTTTCTCGGGATAACGGTTCTTTGACCTCCTGACCAACATACCGACTTAAAATGACGAAAAAAATCGTACTAAAATATTCGAAATAGAAATAGGAAGTCAATGACGTTGAGATTTTTATACCATACAGGGCAAGAATAATTTACCAAAATCTGTGGTGAATACTGTTCTCATGGAAATGGCAGCCGCATCGCGTGACTGAAGACACTGCGACCCCTGGCAAAGAAGGAGTCAAACGACCGTCTAAATTAATTATAAAGTTTTAAAATCACAAAATAATTGTCCTCATCCAATATTAAAAACGAGGAGAATGAATTATTTATTAATTAGAGCTACTTTGGTGAATATTTCCAAGTTTTGTGATTAGTTGGCAACTTGACGTCATTCAACGCGAATACAATACCTTGGGAGGGAGGTGAATAAGAATCTACTTCCATTTGTTTGTTTTCAGTTACGACAAGTGCGTGGGAGACTCTTCCGCACCCTCGCAGTGCCCTCCTACGTGCGTCAATTACAAGAGAGATCAATTGTCCAGGTGAGTGCGCACCAGAACACACTTCCAGTTATAACCTTAAAAAAAGTTCCGTTTTCCATCCACTACGATGAGAAGAATGCGTGACATTTTATTTGAGAAAGTTGTTACACCTGACTTGCGTTGGCGGACACGTTGCTTGTTTGAGGCATCAGGGCCATTACGTAACAGCTCAAGGGTCCAAAACAAGACACCAGTATTTTTTGAATGAATAATCTTAATATTTTTATTTACTTTTTATACCTGATAATTCCGTCTATAAATGTGGTGACACTGGCTGCATGCTGCCTATGGGATTTGATCCGTAGTTCGTACGAAACCCGAAAATACTGGTAACCGGTTCTAAGTGATGCTGAATGTTAAAAATAAAAGGACGTTAGAAAAACAGGCGATCTTTTGGGACAACAGACAAGAAAAAAGTTAGCTTTTCAGTTCATATATAGCTGTGACTACTGAAAAGCGAACCCTCCTACCTCTATCCACCTCCTTCTGCTAGTATCAATAACTCTCACTATTACTAACCACTTCTACTAACACCTCCACGTGGACCAAGTTGTTGCTAAACACACCTAACAATGGCCCCTACCATCCAACTCATACCTCCTCCTATTGATACCTCCATGTAGATAATCTTCAATAACGCTACATTTTCCCATTTACAAATACAACAATGGAATCAGATCTTGACCACTATATTCGCACAAATGTTTTGTTTCTCTATGTTTTGTTTGTCATTAATTAAACACTTTTTTACATTTCAACGTTTGGTCAATTTATTTTTCTTTTATGCCGCCTGTCAAATACATCCGTGATGAAGACAAGATAAATTGCCGAACATAGGCGCTGTAAAAAAAAGTGTTTACTTGTTGAGCGAACCCCAATCAAACAATGTATTTGTGTATCAAATATCGTTTCGTATTGATGTGGTCTAACATATATTGGGTACGATCTGGTATGTCGATTGTTGGTGGAAAAATGTTCAACAACAAAACACCCTCTTCCTTCTAAAAGCTTTTTTTACTTCCCACTCCATCCTCCCCCCTCCCCCCACCCCGCTCAGTTTCATATCGTGTTTCTCTCTCTCTCTCTCTCGATTTTTGGGAGCTACTGACGTCACTCGATTGGGTCACGTGGGCAACAATCAGCGCGTGTGAGTGAACGAGGAACGTAAATACGTTTTGTAAAATGAGATCTCTCCAAATAGGTCATCAAAATATTTGATTGAATGCGTGAATCTGACTTCAGCGTATTCTAATTTTATACAATGTAGCTGATCCTATTGAATGCAACTCGATTTTCAATTTCAAATCATTTTACGTAGTTCTTAAGACACCATTCAAAAACTTAGATGAAGTGCTGGATAAGGGGATTTCGTAAAATGACCCCCATAAAATAGGTTTGGGCCTAATACGTTGTAGATATGTTCTGGACATAAATTCTACAGATTAATTTTTAAAAGTGATGTAAAATAACGACCTTCCTTTGGACGATACACAATGGGTGACTAACGGGTCCATCGATCGGATTCCTTTGGGTGCATTTCGCTGCCCTTCGGCAAACTGACAATCCACATTCAAAGTCAGTCCCCCTCGTCTAGGAAGTACGTGTTTGGCGAACACGGGGCCCCGAGCTGAGACTGGCATTACTTCCACTTTCTTGTGCAAGGCTCCTTCCTTTCTCCTCCCTTAACTTCCCTTGGTCATCTCTTGTTATTTTCGATCCCGACGCTATTAGGGCTAT
Organism: Laupala kohalensis; assembly: GCA_002313205.1. Classification (NCBI taxonomy): domain Eukaryota; kingdom Metazoa; phylum Arthropoda; class Insecta; order Orthoptera; family Trigonidiidae; genus Laupala; species Laupala kohalensis. The sequence goes on from NNCF01129491.1 coordinate 19,654, forward strand.
CAGGGTATCTTTCATTGTCGTCATTTTTTGTCCCCCTCTTAATTTTTTGTCCTCAATGTTTTGATGAATTGTAATTCAGAAGGGTGTTTCGTGGGTATAGTTGAGCCATTCGGCGAGTCCCACACGCGGGGAGAGTCATGTTGGTTCTCTTTAGTGCGTAACAGCATTTTCCCTAACTGTACTGAATTTTAGAGCTCTATTGACCTCGATATCGACATGAGCCCTAAAGCCCCACAAAAACAACAACAACAACAAAAACTCGAAGTCAAATAACCTAAGGGGAAAAATTCATGAACGGAAACAAACTTTTTAGTTTATTCTAAAGCAGTGCCAGTAAATTAATTTATTATCTTCTACTAGGTCATAGGCAGTTTGTAAATGTTCTCTTGTCAATTGGTTATTGATTTATTTATTTATTTATTACCGGTCTAAGTGGTTTGATGTTGTTACAGGGTTTGTACACAGTGCAGCCAACTCTTTTAATACGCTGTCGCCCATAAGGGTAATGGTACGTTTATATCTCGTTATGTTGGATTTCTTTTAATTTAAATTCATCGCCAACAACCATCAAATTCAATTCTCTTCTGCTCTTGTGGCGCTATTGTGTTCTTTCTGTATCGGGCGTGTGGAAAAAATATTACCTTGTGTCATTAACTTGTATTTGTATACGTTATATAATAATCATTTTTGTGACTGTGCTATTGAAATTTCATACTTTTGCTCGCGAGTGGAGGGTTTGTTCCTTTTCCGTATTTGGGCCGAAATAATGGGAGCCCATCTGACACAGTCCTACGGAGGCCGACTGAAGAGGACATGGACATTATTATTATTATTATTTTGCTATTTCGATAATGTCAGAATTTAACCACGGTCTATCTGGTGGTCTTTTTTTGGAGAAAGGGTTGTCGAGTGGGTAATTGGGGGGGGGCACATTTCACGCCAAATCAACGGAGTTTTAAATAGATTTTTTACGTGACCATATATACATTGCGTTATCGTACTGCATCGCAATGTTTAACATAATAATAGTGTTTAGCAAGAATTAAGTGAAATATTCTAGCTCCGCTCGCGGTCCTGGGCAAGAACCCATTTTCATCCCACATTGATATTTCCCAGATTCTTAACAGGGATATAAACTATTTCAAGTATTAATTAAATTTTTTTTCAAAGGTGCGTATTTTGAGGAATCGTAAATCTAAAGTCTGATATTAATTTTTTTAAAATTATTCTTCTTTGACCTCTGATTGGAAATAAGATTAAATAAAGTGTAAAATGTCAGCTCTCTGTCTCCATTAGGAGAGAAGCTAGAGTTCTGTGTAGAGCCTTTGAGGCGGTTTGTTTAAACTCTACATTGTTGCAACTTCCGAACGTGATGAAATTTTACAACAATGCTGTGGGTACTTTTCTCAATCTGTGTGATGGTTACCTCCTTATCAAAATCTTTATCGAAATCTGAGGAGATGTGTTGATGTGTTGATTTGACGTGTGGAGCGATTCGGAAGAGGAGGATTAAGAGAGAGTCGCGTGACTAGGTGCGAGGTGGAGGAGGAGCAGAGGAACAGGACGCCGGAGCTACAGCGACAGAATCAACAGGCGACTCCGGGTTTGGCAGAAGTCGGCTTGTGTCTGGATTTCGGCTGACGGTGAGAGGAAGCCGCGACAACTGAATGGATTTAACTGACATTAAAAAACAAGGATACGCCGGCAGAATGATGTACCCTTTTTTTAAACAAACATAAAAAAAGAGATTGATTAGGGTGTGTTGAGTGAAAGTGGGAGGCGCGACTGAGATTCGAAAACTTTAGCTTAACGCGCAAATGTTCTCACAACTGTTCAATATTTTATCACACATTGCAACAGGGTGCGGGGTAAGACGGGGTCTCCGCTGCCACATCCATTGTTCCTCTGTGACAATCGGCGTAAACCGGCTCGTGTCTAATAGGACGATCTCTACCAAAAATAGTTACCTGGGTACCTTAAGACATCGATTTTTTTCTTATGTTTCCTATTTATCTCAACCCGTAAGTTTGTACTCATATATTTGAAAGTAACTAGACTCTTTAAGAAAATTTGTGTTGCAGTTACCTGTTTGTATGTAAATTTTATCTGCTCGATTGGAGAAGATTCGATTACGTTTTTAAATCGTTTACACAAATACGAATGAAATTTAGCAAGAAAGAAAAAACAAAAAACCACAACATTTTTGATAGATTATCACTTTTTTTCTTTCAAATACTGTATTTACCTGCTTGTTTCTGGGAACCAAAGATATTGCATCCTATTGATTGTTGAGTTCAAAGGAAATCGGAAGCCGTAAAGAGGGAAGAGAAATCTATAGTCGAACCCATTTGCTTTGAAAATAAATTTTGCCATTGACACTTATTTTACTAGGATGCTAGGTCAGTGTTTTAAGGAAGAAGTGAGTAATTAATATGAATCAATTCGTGAACTTACAAAGTTAAAATGTGTTTAAAAAGGTGAGGAGCTTTAAATAGTTTAAATTGAGTCATGCTCTTGTCTACAAAAACTTGTTTTTTGATTCGAAATCCATTTAGTTGCTACACTTTTAATACAATCCAGCTCCTCTATCTTAATCTTCTAACAATATTAATATGATATGTCACAATTCTTTCAGAATGTGTGTGCAAACATATATTTAATTAATAAAACCATAATTGCTTTATATTTTAATATTTGTTTTGGAATAAGGAATTTTTTGTAAGAGTGGGAAATTTATTTTCACTTTCTTGGATCTCTACTTTATTTGTAACTAAGGGAGAAATGTTGATACCTGTGGAAAATGCGGAAAGGAGGCACACGAACCCGGCGTCTCATGCCCAGGGCCTGCAAAGTGCATTAATTGCAAAGGCAGCCACCCGGTATGGAGCAGGGAGTATGTCGCCTTTCTCGAAGAAAAGAAAGTGCAGGAAATAAAAACTACAGAGAAGATCCCGTACGGTGAAGCGCGGAAGAAATACAGGGCTTTACACCCTGTATTTTCTACAAGTTACTCCACCGCAGCCAAGACTCTAAAGCGGATGAAAACCGTATCTGTTCAGGCCGATTTCACTGACGTGTCTACGACTACGTCGTGCGCATGTCAGTGCAAATGCGGAAAGAAAGATTCTTCAGTCGTTCCTGTTAAGTCAAAACCACCACCAACAGCACGTCCATCTTATCAAAAAAAACCCATCAAGTAGTACTAAACTTACCACCGTAAGCACAAAGCCACAGACAAAGACAAAACATGGTTCTACGGCTAAATTCGTGAACCTTGTTGAATTTTAAAAACATCAGAAACACCTTCCAAGAAATCGCAGAGACGTAAAAAGAACGTCTCTGTGCTTTCCTCCTCGGAGTCAGAACGTGTATTGTCCGACGGTGACACGGAAATACACATTCACGAACCTGACCCCGGAGGCTCCAAAAAGTAATGGCTTCCATACTTCAGTGGAACCTTAATGGCTATAGAACTCAACGTGAAGAGTTACAACTCTTAGCGCGTCGCAATCCCATCTGTATTTGCCTACAAGAGACACTCCTTTCACCAGAACACTCACCATCTCTTCGAGGATACAGCAGCTTCAGATATGACTACACCACGGGAGATCGAGCAAGAGGAGGAGATGCCGTGCTTGTTAGAAACACTATCCTCTGCTCGCCTGTTCTCATACAAACACACATCCAAGCTATAGCAGTCAAAATTCATAGTGTACCATCTATGACCGTGTGTTCTATATATCTTCCTCCCATACGAGTGTTCCTCAGGGCTCAGTCTTGAGTGTTGCCTTATTTGCAGTGGCCATAAACAGCATAACGTCTGCTGTAAAGAGTCCTGTTTTACACTCTTTTTGTCGATGACTTTGCTATCTTTTGTTCATCACAGAGTGTCACAGGTGCGGAACGACAAATCCAACTCGTCCTCAATAGATTATACCACTGGTCGAAAACGACAGGTTTTCGTTTCTCTGCTGAGAAAACACGCTGTGTTCTTTTCAGCATGATACCAAGCCTTCTCGCAGAAACTCACCTCACCCAGGGGAACAACGTTCTTAAATTCTACCTTTTTGTAAAATTCTTAGGTCTAATCTTTGATTAGAGACTGAATTGGATTGAACATCTGACAGACCTAAGAGCAAGAACATTAAAGTCTCTGAATTTATTGAAGTGCCTAAGTAGCATGGAATGGGGCGCTGATCGCTGCTCCTTGCACCAGTTTTATCGAGCATTCATAAGATCTCGGCTCGATTATGGCTGCGTTGTATATAGCTCTGCTCGTGCAAGCTATTTAAAGAAGTTGGATAGTGTCCACCATGCAGGAATTCGACTAGTTACGGGAGCATACCGTACTACTGCCATTCCAAGTTTTATATGCCGAGAGTGGCGAACCATCTCTTTACCTCCGGCGGCAACTTCTCATGCTTCGACACTTGCCACGTGCTAACTTTAACCGACAATCTGGTGCACAACGCGGTGTTTCATCCTTCCTCTTCTTCCATCTGTTTCTACAACAACAGACAGAGAGCAACCAAACCTTTTGGATATTGCTGTAAACAAATTAAGGAAACCTTGAATATACGCACACCTAATGTCTTAAATCAAGGGTTTAGTAAGACTCTTCCTTGGGCTTTGCACAAGCCGAAGATTATTTTCGATCTTCTGCGTCATGACAAGAAGAACACTCCAGCTTCGATGTTGAGGGTATACTTTCACCTAATCCTCGACAAACACCGGGTCCGTATCCCTGTGTCGAAGCAAGCTGATGGTGTCGGCTGCTCCGTGGTGTATTCCCGTGAGACCTATGGCTACGGTCTAGGCGACCTATGCAGCGTTTACACCACTGAGTGCTACGCCGTATTGAGATCATTGCGATCAACAATGTGCTCCCGCGGATCACATTTCCTGATTTGTTCTGATTCGCTGAGTGCCCTTGAAGCAATCCAGAATATGTATCCGGCTGATAAGTTGATCCAGAACATCCAGGAAATGCTTCTCTCACTGCAAAATGATGGAAAGAACATAATGTTTTGCTGGATTCCCGGGCACGTGGGTATCAGAGGAAATGAGGAAGCAGGCGTTTCCGCAAAGTCGGCATGCCTTAAGACTCGCGTGGATTTCTCCACGATTCCAAAACGAGATCTCATAAATTCCATCAAGATGATGATTCTGAGTGAATGGAACAATGAGTGGTTAGCTGTTGAAAGGAATAAGCTCCGACTTATCAAATCCTCTGTTGAACCGTGGAGCAGTTCCTGTAAGTCAGTCAGGNGAAGATAATGTTTTGCTGGATTCCCGGGCACGTGAGTATCAGAGGAAATGAGGAAGCAGGCGTTTCCGCAAAGTCGGCATGCCTTAAGACTGGCGTGGATTTCTCCACGATTCCATAACGAGATCTCATAAATTCCGTCAAGATGATGATTCTGAGTGAATGGAGCAATGAGTGGTTAGCTGTTGAAAGGAATAAGCTCCGACTTATCAAATCCTCTGTTGAACCGTGGAGCAGTTCCTGTAAGTCAGTCAGGCGCGAGGAGGTCTTGCTGACCCGCCTGCGCATAGGACATTGTCCTCTCACTCATCGATATCTCTTATTACTTGATGATGAACCCGTTTGTGAGGAGTGTAGCTGTTCTCTGACAGTGCGTCACCTACTAACTGATTGCAGAAGATACTC
>NNCF01129493.1:0-76317 GCA_002313205.1 Laupala kohalensis
GAATATATTTATTATAACCAAATAAGTATTATATAAAATACAAATAGAATCATAATTCGCTCTCTAGTTCAAGAATTACTTTATATTTCCAGCAATTGAGGGCCATTATTAGTGATAAACAATAAACGTATTTTTAAAAAATCTCTAAATCACGTTAAAAAAGGAAAATGATGACATTATTTTGCATTCACGAGATGACTGGCTAATGTGACCCACTCCGTGTATATAAGGTAGCTTAGGGTGCTTAAAATCTCTTGTTTCAATATAGACGATACTGGATGATATTAAAAGATTATATGAATATTCAATACATTTTTTCCTTTTCAATTAAAATTAATATTTCACCTTCTATATAAAAATTAGTAAATTCTAATAATATAACTTGGCATAAAAGTTTACGAAACCGACCAAGTTCACTGTAATTATTGACGTAAATCGATTGCATTTTGCTCATCATGGAACATCGAGTTTCCGGTGTAGCGAGTGCAGTGATGCCAAGAATACCCCATGACGTCNCTGCAAAATGTCAGATATCTCTTCCGAAGGCTCAATGACTTATATAAAAATTATTATAAAAATAATTTAGAATTTCGTCTACATTAAAAAAAGTTCATTCATTCAAATATTAGGAAAGTAACTTATTACCATATTAAGTTTTTTATAGGAGACACTGTATTTCATCCGTATATTGAGAGGCATATAACTCACTTAAATTGCCGGTTAGGTGTGCTTTAAAAGATATAATTGTTATAAGCATGTGTCATTGTATCCATTTACAAAAATTAAGAAGTATTTGTCTGTCGGCGGAATGACCATAAGAGGTATTTCGTCAAACGAACTGAGCGCATTTGCCACTTTTCGTTGTCCGTAGTGAGGTTAGCACGTAGAATTTACTCGCCTTGTGTCCCTTTCATGCTATTAGAGTTTTTTTCTGTACATTTTTTTTTTTGTGTGTATTAATTTTAGATTATAAAAGATGACAGCTCTGCGGTCAAAAGTCGACTCTTATTATAAATATTGCAGTAATAAATTATTATTATTATATATGTTTGGCGTGACAACGCAAGTTAATTTCCATCTGCGTCTTTATTGATGACTCTTATATTTCATATAAAACGCATCACATAAACATATTTATTTGTTTATTTACGGAAAGTGTATCTTCACAATATAACTTATAGTTCAGCAATGTAAAAACAAAAATTCAGTATAGCACTTTCTTTTGATTCTATTAAAATTATGAATTCCAATCTTCAATCCCAACACATTATCACACTTAAGGTCTCAGTATTATAACAAGAACAATTTTAACAGAATACAAATCCACGTGTCAGCACAAAACTGTCTCCACTACGACAAATGCGGTCAATCTATAAAGACTTCTGTCTCTTTAAGGGAATTTACACGTAACTCGGCTTTGGTGACTTCTCAAATAATTTGTATTTATAAATTGAAAGGATAAATTGCGTACATCACTTTTAATAATTTTTCGGAAAATAAAGTTATAAGTCAACAACTGTTTGGAATTTAAGAACTTTGGAACAAATTTACTGGACACAACAAATGGTGTTTTCTTGTACCTTAACGGTGAAAATTGATTTATTACTTTTTATGAATTTTTATTGCGTTCATTTCCTTTGCATTAATTAGAGTGATATCGTATTTCACAGACTCCTGTTGAAAGAGTCCTAATGAAACCTGATTCCTCACCTGGAAGAGAGATGGTTGGTTCAATATCTCCTGCTGCGCTTCTTCACTTAGATCTTGTAAACTCCAGACGCCATAAAAATCACTTTCAGTTGCTTTTTGAAGCGTCACGTGCAAAACCCTACTTTCAATTGACGCTAACAGGTTTTGCACAGGGTCCACGTCTGAAAGTGGAAACAGAATTATGTCGAAATGCTACCTATCTTTTTGTGTACCAGACATTTCTTTTTGAGAATAAAATTCAACATGCTTCATAAGAATATTCAAGTTACATTACACATTTTTATAATAAATTTACCTCTTTTAACACTAAATTACGAAATTATTATAGATAATATTGAAATAATCAACTTTCTACAAATCGTTACTCATGAAGCACCCGTAAACATCTTGAACATTGTAACTCACCTTCTTTTCTTTCAACATCAGAAACGAGGACTTTGACTCTTTTAGCTGCCGCAATGAGAGCTTTTCTATTAAAATCCTTCAGAGTTGAACCGTCCACGTAGAGCCAAGCGTCGTCTCCGAACTCTGCGCGCACGGCTTGCAGTACCTTTGCAGCACGCAAACCGGGTTCCTTTGCTTCATTTACAGTCACGCGCAGAAGCGACGTGGCGTTGCGCAGATCGGCGCGCAGATCATTCAAGTACTCAGGCTACGAGAAAGCGCAGAAAATTTTATATAACACTTTAATTGACACATCGATGGATGTACACCATTGATAAACAGCTTTCACAAAAAAGTCTCTCTATTTTTACAATAAATTCTAGTTGTTTGCATTTTTTTTCCAGATAAATATACCTTTTCTTATTTTTATCGTAGTTCAGATATGATAATTACATTTCTTACAAAAAGAAAGGAAACCAATGTTTTAATAATTTTAAACTTTCACGTACGATATTTCAAAAGATGAATTCCAATTCAAAACACGTTTTCGAATATAATTTCAGCAGTATTCATTTTTGAAATGTACAAGAGAAAAATGTTTTTTTGACACACATTTCTTTGTTAGTCTCCTTTAAAATCTATTTCGTTGCAGGTTGATGTATTTCCTCATCATAACTGCATTCATACCTTGTGCAAATGTTATGATGGTTTCAGTAGTTAGATAACAAACTTAGAATCCATCATATTAGTTATTACATTTTCTTAGATGAATCAATTTATATCGTTTCAGGCAATATACATCCATCGTATTCTTACCAAGACTTAGATATTATTTGCCTCATGATTAAAAACGTTTCAAAATATGTACAGAAACATTCCGAATCAATTGTCATGAGATTTTTCATGAATTGATTACGTCACCTTGAATTCTAGGTTCTTGCAAACTGCTTGCAGAGTTGTTTTCCGCAACTCTTGCCCGAAGAAATCCGTAAGAATATTGTTTGAGAGGCAGTAATTATTATTTTTATCTTCTGACCATTCTCTTAAAAACTCCAAATATTGCTGTAGAAACATTTTCGCCTTTATTCCAAATACATTAGACATTTGTTCTTCAATTACTTTATTCATATCTCTGGAATAATCTTGATTACAAAATATCTTAAGACTCGGTAGAAACTCATTTTGGTACAAATCTTTCCTCTCATCTTGGTTAAATAACTGCCAAACCTAAAAATGGAAACACGTTATGAATTAATCATTATTAAATTTTTAAGTACAATAATGTGATATAGCATATCCTAATACATAAAATAGGATTGTCAGTAAAAATTTAAATTATCGTGTTCGCTTTTGTTGTAGTGTATTGGCCACATTTTCCCATCTGGTCTTCATAATACTGTATGATTCATGCCCAACTACAATATTTATTTATTTAAGCATAATAAAATATATAATTTTTACTCTCCAAATCTTTAAGTTGCAAATCGTAAGTTTTGAAGCGCATTATCCTATTGAGACTAAAGGACAAAAATTTATTATTTCGAATCCCGGTGCTATCCAAACTGAAGATGAATGCAGTAACGTAGGGCTGGGAATTTTCCTGATGAATTGCCTTATCTCAAACTGTGAAGCCGTTTTATTAAATAAGAAAGAATTTATCCCGTCTTAACATTCGTTCGGAGACATATTGAACTCTGGAAAATGGAAGCAATGTTTTGTGGAAGCCCATCTTATATTCAGAAAAAAAATATGACAAGGGGAGACAATGCAGTGTATTAAGAACTCTTGAAAAAAGTTTCAAAAAATTTTTAAAAAAACTTTTGTGTTTGTTTGCAGAAGAAAGAGGTTGAGTCGTGACGAATTTGTATATTTTTTAACTAAAATTTGAAGGAAGGTAATACCTTTGGACACGAAGAGTCAAAGCTGAACACATCTTCAGCTCGTTTGTCATTAGTATAGAAAATATCTTCAAAAGGGAAAGGTTTCTTTGGGGCAGCTTGACCATCGCTTTGCCTTTGTCGTATGTAGGGATCTGCGTCTTTCGTGGTGTATATAGAGAGTCGCACGTTTTCCAATGGAGTATTTAACAGGAGATCCGAAAACTCTTTGGTCTTGTGCTCTTCACGCAGCTTCTTAAACNTGTAAACTAAAGTCACCAGAGTCGGACATGAAAGCCTAAAGAAACACACACTTAGATACTGGTATTTGCTCTTAATTGATATACTGCATAATTTTTTAGTAGAATAGAGAGGATGAACATACCCTTTCTGTGACGGTTTTGTTATTAGCGTCTGGCCTCGAGTGTTTCAGTTGTATAAAATACATAAATGGTGAAGGTAATAAGTGTGCAGGACCCAGAAGTCGAAGGACTAAATCATCGCACGGCCTCGCTACTTTGACGTTTGAAAACAACTCGAATTCGAGGCCCTGTTCGTATGCACGAAGTGCTAACAGTCCAGCCATCTGCCATTCGAAGTTTGGACCATCTGCAGTCGCAGCTTCCGACAATCGTCGGAGGCGACGCTTTTAGGCAGAAGATAAGACATTTAATTAAAAGCATTTTTAGAAGTTTCTTAACTTACAACATTGGTTTTTCTCTAAATTAATTTTATTGAAGAGAAATGTTATAAATTTGTTTTCTATTCAGTCAAAATATTTGGTATTTTCATGTACACAGTAAAAGGGAGGATTATTGAACAAAATTTTTGGAACCTTTGTCATTGGATCCGTGTGCAATATATACTCACCTCCTGCGTGGCCGGGAACGGCATTTCGTTAAAGGACTTTCACCCAGAGGAAGCGGATTTCGCCATCTTTAATCGAAAAGTAAAATTGAGGTCAAACTTTGTAGTTCTTTTTAAATACAAACTACTTATAATATGTCAAATTTTATTTCAACTAATCCTTAAATTAAAGACTAGATACTTTGGTGACATATCTATGTACTTCAATTTTTTTGTAATATCACATATAAGAGAAGCAAAACCTTTTCTACGTGTATTTTCAAATAAAGAAGTGAATGTTTCTCGTGTTATTTCGAAAAAGTTATTTGTATAATTATTTTTATTGGAAACATGTTCTGATTGATTTTCACGCCTATGTCTGAGACTGTTTTTAGAAATATCTACATCACTAGTTCCTATGTGCAAATCATTTGTTAAGAACGAAGACTAAAATTAAAATGCACCATGATGTATTCTACGAGAAATTGTAATTAAGAACCAATCAGTTTCTTGATAATTTTTTCTGTTGTAATGTTTTTTTTCACATTTATTATTATGCATTTCTGTATAACCGTTTTGTACAAATAAATATTAAATATTTTGCTTTTCCTTCAGAATTGTTTTCAGAAACTGCCAAAATCTAATTTCATTGCAGAGAAGGCATTGGCACGAATGGAAAGGAAATTGAAACTCTTTTCTTTTATCATAATATCGTAATTTAGAGCTTCTACGCTACTTCATCCGCGTGATACTTGTCTAGACATCCCAGTAATTTTGGTGAAATATTATATTTTGTTTCAATTTTTCAACGTTCGTTATTTATTATCTTAAGTGACGGTGAGGTATTGACAGAGTTTTCATATTCTATTGGGGAAAACATAGTGCCTCTCTCTAAGACAGTTTAAAAAGAGACTTTATATTTTCGTAATTATGTAATTTTATTCTTTGTAGGTTAATTAGCATTCATCTCAGCAGGTGTCTCAAATGTAAGTGGAAAATTCTGCAATAATCAGTTTATTTAAGACCACACTTATAGCAAACTTTATCTGGTTTATACAATAGAACATTACAACCTGTTTGTGTTTGTACTTTTATGTAAACATATTTTGTGTTTATATTTCAGTGTGTATCATGTTTATTTGGTATTCGTCAATAAAATGTCGTACGGTTTAAACTATTTAATTTCATCAGGAAAATAAGATTCTATTGGAAAAGCTATGAATGTTGATACATCGCGTGTTCTCAGTCTTGTTATTTTTACAATAAACATTCATTTAAACTATTTTTGGATTCAACGTATTTCCCTACAAGCTGTTTTAGAGAAGTGGATTATTTTATGTTGAAATTTTAATAACTTACAAGACACTAAAATAATCCACATCGAGGTCATTAGAGTCCTAAATTTTTTGTACCTGTAGGGAAAAAGCAGTTACAAACTAAGGAGAGACAACATAACTCTTCCCGCGTGTGGGACTCGACGAATGACTCAACCATACCCACTAAAATCCCTCCAGAGTTACAATATATCAAAACATCACTGTTGAATTGTATCGACAGTTCTGGGTTGAAGCAAAGGTTTGTTGTTCTTGAGAGTGTCATTTATCTCTTTGCCTCCTCAAACGTCTTCTGGCATTTTGAGTAATTGGTCTTAGAGTTTAGACCTTTAGTCATCCAAATTATTTCTTTGTTTCATAGTTTAAAGTTCTGCAAGATACATTTAATTATAAATGCCCTCACTATTTTAAAAATGAAAATGAAATGTTATCTGTAGTGAATATTGTTTTCTTCATTGAATGGGTGAATCGTAATATATTTATTATTATTTTTAGTTACTAGTAACTTTAACATTTTGCACAACTAAAATAAAGAAATTTTTAATGTACTCCAAAGAAGAGGATGCATTATTATGAAAAGCGTTGTGAATGGTGTCATTCTGGTCATCGCTAACAAAAACAACCTACGGAAAACCATTCATGTAATGAAGGAATAATTATATTTTTTTCCTGTGGACGGTAAAATCTTATAAAATGCTCAACATAATTTAGATTCACTATTACGTGTTATGTATTTGTCATTTTCTTGCGTCCGCCAATTATTTTCCGTGACTGCCCCAGAAAAAAGAGAGTCGGGTGTTTAAACAATAATAATAAAGAAATTAAAATGGAGAGGAATGTGATAAAGAGGGCGGAAGAAAATAAAATACAGGTAATAAAATCTCTAGAATATTCGATGAATATAACGTTTTAATTGCGTTATAACTTTGTGCTATAATCGAAAGTATTCACAGTTCTTTGTGGAGTCAAGACAGAAAACTTCATTGCTTAAAGACCTTTTCTTCTTGTGACAAACAATCATTGTTTAATGATATTAGTTCCAATTTTATCTTAATATTTTAATTATTTATCTTCAACTTCGATGCTATTGTTCAAACAAAAGAATGATATAACAGAGATATATCAATTTCCTTCAAGTTTGGTAGACGTTTGAGAGAGTATGTAACAACAGAGGACAAGTAACAATTAAAAACCAAGCATAACTCTGTTCAAAAGCATAAACAATGTTTTAAAAAACGAAATAAATTGTTTAATTGATTTGGGAATATTTCCATAACTAAATAGAAGTTGAGTCTTGTCGTGACAGTCTCGATAATTATATTCGATTATTTGACTTAATATTGTGCTGTTTATTGCAAAACAATTTTTGTGCTTCATCTCTTTTTCAAAATTTATCAAATGGAAAAGACCTATTGAACGCACTCCTTATTTCCACCAAGTGCCAATATTTTTTTAGCTTATAATCGAAAAGATAACACAATAGTAGTTGTATTAAAAATGAAATATCGGAAAAACAAGAAACCCAGGTGTTACATATTTACTTTAACAACATATGCATTTACTGAGACAATTACTGAAAATAGCAAAAATTAAAAAAAAACACATTTTACCCCTCGAAATTACGAGATTTAAAACTGACGCTAGAATACAAATACAATATTCTAACATCTGTTCTTTATTTTTCTATCTCTCAAAATTTCTCACTTCTTTGATGTTTCAGTCTGTCCGGACTAGACTCTTTATTTTTAACTCTTTTTTTTATTAAAAAGTGTAATATCGAAAACTAAAAATAATATTTTATGATATTTGATTTAACAAATTTCATATATGAAAATTTGCTCTTGAGTTATAGCGATATTATCAAACTTTTAGCACGACGAAAAATACTAGAAATTGTTTATTCCTATTTTACAAACATCGGTTAAAGGAATACAGGAAACTACAAAAACGTGTTTTAGATATTAAAATGACAATGTTTATTAACAAAAACTGAGATATCAGAATAAGCGCGTGAGATTAGGTGACGGAAGTAAAAATGCGACAAGTCAAATTTGACCCAAAGTCACCCCTTAAAATTGAATTTTTTCTTAGTAAACCAGTAAAATACATGTACAACATCATGAAAATTTTAGGTTGATTCCTTTAATAGTTTCTTTTCTCGTTGATGAATGAGTCAATAAGTCACTTAGGACAACGTCGCATACACTGTAATACACATGTCATGTTTCGTGTGTCCGATTTTAAAATCTTTTCTATGAAGTTGGTAGAACTGCCTGAAATGATCTAAAGATGAACATGGAATGTTTGAATGTTTACCTTAAAGCGTCAGTTGAGAGTCACTCGTTGTTTTGTGAGAATTTTATTCCAAATACAGCAGTTAATGAAGCGTGAGAATGAACTAATATTCTGGCGTAGGTATGAGTCCTTTCTTTACAAATATATATTTTTCATAGTACGTGAATATGTGAGAATCAACCGGAAAGAGACTAATGCGAGCCCCAAAGCGACGATAGACGATGAAGCAACAAGTAAGGAATAATAGAACACTGGATGTTGGATGAGTTGCTTAGAAATACATTTAATATATAATCATCATGTGGAATGATTTACACAAAGACTTTGACTAAAGAAAAAAAATATTCGATTTCATAAATAATCGATCACAACGAGATCTGTTTCTGAGCGCTTCGTAGCAATAATCACTTTTTCAAAGGAGCAGTGAGATCGATGTGGCACCATTCAAAAGTTAAAGATTGCCAATCGCTGTGATCTGCTTCAAGTCACGTACGCGAATATAGAACCTTAAACTGTCGGACCCTGACTTTGCGAAACCATTGATTTGATTTCAGAATCTCAACTCAATGTCAAGTGTTTCGAAGCACTTTAAATTTACATCTTAGAAATCATTCTTTGAATATTGACGAAGATTTTAACATAAAAGAAATGGCGTTATGAATACGAACAGAAAGGTTATAAAGATATCAATTAAACACGACTACATCAAAGAATGCAGGTTATTCATTTTCTAAATGAAATCAATTCACTTTAGATATCTCAGAATTCAGTAGGTTTACATTATTTTTATGGGAAACTAAAATAGTAGGTTTAGAATGAAGAAAGCAATTATAGGTTGAATCGGTAAAGAGAAGGATTACGAGGCGTGACGTATCAATTAATATCTTGTAACTGCTGATATCATTTGCCAAAATCTGCGTGATATTCACTACGCACTATGGGAGCATTACTCCATCAACAAATTCTCATTTAAATAAAATTTTACTCTGTCTCTAAATTGAAAGTATTATTCAAAGATTATTGTTAAGGTTTATTGAAGAAAGAAGCGATTTTTCACGTAATTTTATCAATATATATTTAATTTCTATTCGCACAGATTTAACCACAAACGGTTTTGTGTTAATTCACACAAACCAAAGGGTTGTAGCAATCTTTTGTTTAAAGGATCCTTTCAAATCTTAAGATTTAGTGTTCGAAGTCTCAGCATAATTTTATTTATGAATTCCTCGTCTTTATTCTCATAGTAATTTTACACGAACAGGGAATGCGAACATCTGGTTGCTAAGAGAGTAGGTTGAAGACACAGAGACTTCTTGTGATCTGTGTAAGCTTAAATGAAACAACATCCAAATGGATGTGATTCTGTAGATTCTTCAAGCGACCACGCTGAACGTTAGTCAAACCACTAAAACTTACCTTTGTTTGTGCTAAATGACTCATTTTCCATCTTCTCGAAACCTTTGATGTGTTGTTTGCTCCGTGCTAATCGAATCATCCTATTATATGTCTTTTCTCTCTATTCACTTATTCCGAGCAACTATGGAGCAGACACTCCGAAACCGCTGTCATCTGAGCGACAGCCTACTAAGTAAGTTACATTAATAAAAGATATTTTTAACTAGTTTCGTCTTAGTTTTTTGCAAAAGATCATCCCTCCTCACAACACAGTAGGTGTACTCCTTCACAGGTAATCCTATAGACCGCTCCGACCAATACTACATTAGGGTTGGGATACAGTATTCTCAAATATGATTGATCACAATTGAAGCCATCAGTGCAAAAGTGGCCTATTCCAATTTATTTTTCTTTCTGTTATGTAAATGAATCAGTTGATGTAAAATTTTAAAGCAAAAGTAATTTTTCCTGATTCGGCACTTAGTTAATCGATCGCATTTCAAAATTGGTTTTTGCACTGTCAGCTTGTTCCGATGGCGAATGTAAGCGGGGCCTAAGCCGATTAGGTTCACTTCTCGTTTTCTAGGGCATCATTACCCACTTGAAAACCTGAGGGTTAGATAAATAGCTGTTAATATAGCTTTATAGATGATGACGATCCATGATGTCTTGAGGAGGGGAAGAAGTTGCTATGCTGCTAGTAGATGAACCTAACATTGACACCATTTGTCGTGAGGGAGGAGGAGGGGGGTGACGTGGAACTCTGCCTGGGCTCCAACTGCCTCAGCGAGAGAGAGGTCGTGCTATCTTCGTCTCCTCACTCCATCTAGGAGTTATCCCTACTTCTTATAGGTTTATAGAAGGATGGGAGGGAGCAAGTGCAGGTAGGAAGGAAGGACGGACGGAGACGTGCGTCTATCGCGCGACTGACAGCCGTTCCACCTCGAACGCTACGAGCGGTGGTTTATGTATCCCTACATTGTCGAGTCTCCACTATGGATGTGGCGCGTCACACTCGCTTGCAACGTAGGTTCCGCTGCCTGTATCTACGCGACAATGATGTAGAAGAAAACTTCGGACGTAAGTACAAAATGAAAATAAATTTATTATTCTTCGTTTCAATGTTTCTGTCAACAGCTTTATGAAAAATAAGTTATCTTTTCCAGTTATATTTGGTGCGGAATATGAGGACTCAGGGGGGGGGGCGTAGTGCTTAGCGTCTTCGCCTTCTACCTCTGGTGACGCTGGTTCAAACCCTAACCGATCCAAGTAGAATTCGCGGCGGGTTTCTCGGGGCACGCCGTTTCCCCTGCCATTCATTCCACTACATCATTCATCCCTCATGTCATTCATCCATCACCCGCCTCGGGGAAGAGCGACAGGAAGGGCATCCGGCACACTGGTAATTCCCCTGCCACATTAACGTGAGATGCACCAAACCATCCTTCAACTCCGACCCTTAAAAGACTAGGGAAAAGGAGTAAGGAAATACATACATGGAAACTCAGTATCAGAATATCAGGCCAAATCCAACCTATTCAGGAATTTTGGAAAACATATTAAATTAGAAATCAAGAAATGGGGATGACAAAGTTCTGAAGTTCTCTCCATAAAGTCAACAAAGGAGATAAGAAATGCGAAACATTGGGTCCGTAATGTTACGAAAACAAAGCGTTCGGAAGGAGAAGAGTAAGTCAAATTCAAAATACAATAATAGAAATCTCTTAGATTGCGGTGAACCTCACCGCCAGGTAACAGATTAATCATGTTACGTCGAATGAAAATGGGAGACGGGACCGGGATTC
Organism: Laupala kohalensis; assembly: GCA_002313205.1. Taxonomy (NCBI): domain Eukaryota; kingdom Metazoa; phylum Arthropoda; class Insecta; order Orthoptera; family Trigonidiidae; genus Laupala; species Laupala kohalensis. The sequence goes on from NNCF01129493.1 coordinate 11,647, forward strand.
GAACCCGGGACCTTGAGCTTTACGCGCTCATGCGCTTACCGACTGCGCCATCTCACTGCTTACCGACTGCGTCTTTGGGTTTCACAAGTTGAATGAGAATGGTAGACAGACCCGAGAGGCGAACGGGATGGCGCAGTCGGTAAGCGCATGAGCGCGTAAAGCTCAAGGTCCCGGGTTCGAATCCCGGTCCCGTCTCCCATTCTCATTCGACGTAACATGATTAAAATACAATAAACTAATGTACTCTCCGGAAGTAAGTAAGGGACCATCCCATTACTCCACAATGGCAGGTAACAATAGAAATGCTGGGTAGGTTTTATATTATTAACAGTACACCAACAAAATTGTGTTTATTAAAACAAAAATAATTTCTTCAGTACGTATTATTATAAACTATATATTATTCGGAATGTATTGATAAAAATCGTAATTATAAAAATAACTCTATTCGAGATTTATTGCTTCAGTAGACACCTCTCCTAGATGAGAACCTAGAGAGCCGGTATAAAAAGAATCCGTATCTACCCGAAGTAAAACCGGAGGAAACTCGTGCCAGGATGAGGGTCTACAGATTATAGAATACAACAAAGCTTAGGTTGAGAACAGATATAAAGTTACACGCAAAATAAATTGTAAGCATGAAAATATTGGAATATATAAGTGATAGATAAAAATTTAGTCCTCAAACCTTACTTTTCTGTTTCTAGTTAATTTTAAATAAACCTGAGAGTATTTGATTGATTTTCCTCCAATTAAGTTTGATGAACAAATTAGACACACATAAATTCGGTGTTTTTTACCGAACTGATTGCATTGGTATTAAAATGCGTGTAAGTGACAGTGTGCTTCTAAAATATAATTAGATGACATGTATGTCGCCTAATAATTGTATAACACCATTTTTTTCATTTATGTGTTCCAAGTCGTGTCCCCATCTTCAGACATTCCACGATATTATCTCTTGGTTCTTCTTTTGACTTCAGTTACTTTTCATTCCGTTTTTATCTCTTTTATTCCTTCTACTTATTCTTTGAAAGTTTCAAATCGTCTTTCCGTTTTAATCATTTCTGGTTGGAGAGTACTCACTACAGTTTCATTTTCATTTTTCTGAGATATATTGCTCTCTCTTCCCAATAGTATAAACAGTTCGCGCGTTTCCGAATTTTTGTTTCCAATCACACGTGTAATCATCTTCTAGATTAACTCTATTCAAATATCCTTTGAAGTCTCCTTGGTTCGTTAAAACTTCTCCAACTCCTGCATTCGGGTTGAACCACTTCCTATGTCTTTCTGCATAATTCACCTTTGGTATTAATTGGTACAAATCTCTGCCTTTATATGTTCTAACCCATTCTATTTGCCATGCATTCAGCAATACATTCGTTATTTTCTTTCTCGAATATTTCTCTTCTCCGTTAGGTACCTTGTTTTAAACATGTATTATATATTTCTTTTAATTGATTTCTTATGATGTGGTAACTTGCTTGTATTAGTTCATTGGTAGTTCCATCGAAACCTGAACTTTTCCCTTTTCTTAGAGCTTAACCCATCGTATTCTATTCACCTCCTGTAATTTCTTCAGCTCTGTTTTGCTCCACATTCACCATCGTCCAAGTTTCCGTCTTCCCATCCCTCGGTAACATTACATCCAAAGGTTTTTGCACCATATCCCGAAAACTATCAGTGTTCTGCTGTCCATCAGTCGACGTACTCCATATCTGCTTCATATTCATTTTATCGCACCCAATTAAGTACGGTACACCCCAGATACTTCAGCGTACATTTTCCTCCAATGTTTCGGATTTCCATTCCTTAATCCTTTTCCTATATGCACGAAGTACACTCTTGTATTCCTTATGTTCCATAGCTATCTCGCTCCCCTGTCTTTTCGCACGCTGATATCTTCGTCTTGCTTTCACTCTCTTTTTCTTCAACATATCTAATTCTTTTTCCACCATGTTTCCCGATCTGTTATGTGTCCTCATTTTGGGTGCACAAACTGCTGCTACTCTGAAAACAGTTAACTGAACTGTGAGTGGTCTACTCTGTTTTCTATCTCTCCATCTTCTCGATACCTTATTTCTCTTTTTAAGTGTTGTCGAAATTTTCTCACATCTGTTTTTTTTTTCAAATTACTTTGCGTCATTAGAATTCTTTAAGTATCTATATTAGTGTTCTCTGCAAACAAAATTCCTTTTTGATCCGATGTCTAGTCTCCAGTCTCGTATTTCTGTTTCCATTTCCCGTGACGTGAGTGTGACGTCGATCACTGATTTACGCTGTACTTTTCGGATAATTGCTTTTTTTAATTATATATTATAAAGCCGTATTAACTTATCATTTTTGTACCATTTTCCCATTTACGTTCGTCAGTTTATCACCCCATAATGTTGATATCAAACTAGTATTCATGCATAAAATTATCTTTTCTCCTCTGTGCTTTCAGTATTTCTTCTAGCATCAGTATTTTCGTGTGTGACACTTCCTTTCTCTTTCATATACGCTGATACTAATAATATACCGATACTCCCGTATCATACAAGTTGTTATACATTTTGTGCACAATTCGTGCAGTTTTAATACTTCTATGTTTTTTGTTGTTACTACTATAGCCGTCCATCCACCCTCTTCTTCGAGAACCCAAGTTGATATTTTATTACGGCACGTTTTCCCTCGATGATGGTAACACTCTTATAGGTAAGCAATGTCTCTATTGAGCTCCTGTCTTTAAAGATTTGTATTAGCATAATGAGATGCCAATTTGTGTTTGTGTTTTTTGTCCATTGTTTTTTTTTCATTCTTTTATATATATTATCAGAACAGGCGATAGTTTTTCAAAAAAACTTTATTCTTGAAAATATTTCCCAGTAGTTGACGTGAACAATTCTGTATTTTATTATCCAAACAAGAAAACTTTTGTATTGATAAATATTCGTGTGAAAAATCGCGTCAAAACTACACATACACCTACTTCTATAGTGCAGTACTACATGATAAGCTGATAATGAGAAACAGAAAGAGTATCTCGATTTACAAGGATTTGTATTTGCTTAGTTGAAATACCTGAATTTATTGAACCTTCATTTTAAATATCTGATTCCAAATTCTTTGGTGATACACTAGATTTGATATATATATAACAAGAAGAGAGAAGAAAGTAACAAAGAAACGAAGGAACAAAGAAACAAAAAAATGGAAAAAGTGAATATTTTCTAATAGTTTATTTATAATATGTTTTCGAAGGGTTAACATCATTAGCAAATAATGTTATTTAGTCAGAAAGAACTAAGTACGCGCAAATTTGCACCAACATTTCTTTCCTTGTAAGAAAAAGATTTTCAAATTAAAATAATTCACCAATAAGAAAAATGGGAAGAAGGAAAAGATGATGGAGAAAGATCGCACAGATCTCTTGCGTCTGAAACGAAGAATCAAACGTAGATTCGATCGCAATCTGAGAGAATTTCAAGGAGTAGCTCATCTCTGGTCACGTGTTTCGGAAAATTATCTCTTAATCAGTGATGTCATATGTCAAAGTCTGCGCTAACTTCACTCTACTGCGCAACGCCAACAATAAATCTCTATTCTGGAGATTATTCAAGGTGACCTTAAGCTGTATATATTATGACATTATTAATTAAAGAGGGTTCAAACGCAATTGGTCATTACCACTTACCTGACTCCATCAGTTAGCTTCTCCAGCACTGCTTACTTTACCCCTCTAATGACAAAAAAGGAGAAGAACATTCGGGGTTCGACCCATTTTACTGGTCTTAAAAAATACCTCGTCCTTAATAAAGGAAACGAAACAATGTGTAAAATTGACTTTATTATTTATTTCTACTAATAATTTATTTCTCCACACATTTTAAAAATAAACCATTGCCTCCAAAAGTCTTTGGCTATTTCACACCATGTTTTACCAGAAGTTCCCTTGATGTTCAAACAAATTTGAGGTCACCTAACGCTGCAAATAATGCAAATTACTTTAGTGTTAAACAGAATGGCTTCCCGCTACAGAAAGTCACGACTAAAGCTGTACTGTCACTGCACCCTTCACCATGGCTGCACGTGGTGATGCCCGCTCGATCCACGCCGACCCCGCAGTGTGGCTTCCCCACACGGAACGGAGAAAGGTCATCGGTTTAGTCGCCCCGCTCATCTTGACGATAATGAGTAATGGTGGAATACCACTAATACTGTTCATTTCCAAAAAAATTCATCACTCGCGAAAGTCAGTTCTAAAATGAGGGTTAGTTCACGCAAAGTTAACAAACTGAGCCCTAATGCTGGTGGCGAGACCTGAACTCAACAAAATCGTTAATCGCCGTATGAGTAAAAACAAATGAGTGAGCATCTTATTATAATCACTGAATCAGAAGCATCTTTAAAGGAGATCGGCAAGACGTATTGCTCAACCACGGAGATTTTCTGAGTGGATATTATCTGATATCTCATCTCGTAACAAGTTCGTAATAATCTCATAATGACGAACTCTAAAAATATGTAACTCCGTCATCATAGGTGAATGATTTTAATCCATCTTGAATGAGTGATCTCAAAAATCATAGTACACAACCTCTTTCCCAGTGAGAAAGAACCGAAGGAGAACTCTTAAGAAGCAACCATCTGTCTTTTTGTAATAGTTTCCCCCCGCAAGTACCTCAAAAACTTCAAAAATGACGCCACTATTCTCTGACGTAACGATTTTTAGCGGCCATGGCTATCAATTTCTTCTCCACGTAGAGTATCCCTGATAAGCTTGTCATAAAGTGACGTGGATCGGTTCTCAGCCAATGACCGGATTTGTTAATACTCCTGCTTTTCCTGCGTGCATCCCATCTCTTTATTCTTCGGCACTTTCCATTTGTTGTAACCTTCTTCTTTTCTCACCACTTATTGAACTTAGATAATAAAGCCTCATCCTCGGCGTTCTGACGATGCCACTATATTTTGACATGTCTGGTAAATTTCGTCAATACCTCTTTCCACTACGAGTCTCGAAGATTGGTTTGAGTGGTCGTTCCCTTACACCACTATTCTGCCGAAGATCACTCGCCGACTCAAAATTCCTAAGTGGGTCCCCGTTCTACACGAGTATTGTTTACAAAAAACCTATTCTTCCCTTCTCCTTAGTTCTGCGAAACAGAGTATTGTTGTATCTTTCTCGAGGATTCTAACAAGGTGTCTTCTCACTTATTCCTATTTCGCCTCGCGACATACTACCGTCTCCTCTCAAGTGGCTACGGCACGTACACATATATCAACTCGTCCTCTTTTCCCAAAGACAGTTAGCGCAGTCGCCCCTCCGAACCGATGAAGTTAAAATCTCTTGTTTTCTTTTCCCCTTCAAGAATTGTTTATAACTATCTTTCATTTTTCCACACACTCCAAGTTTTGAGGATAGTTATTGCGTCTCTTGCACCTAAGAAATTACTACTTCTCTTGTCCCAAACACAGATAATACTTAATATTTATTTTATTCTTAAACATCGCCTGAAAGTGTGTTCCTCAAAAATATTGTTTCCTTCAGATCACCCCTTAGATCTATTACTTTTGACACACCCAACCCCGTTTAAATTCCTGAAGCCAGCGTGTCAGCCTGCTCGCTTCTTCTCGCACGACAAACTCCATTTCCAAATTGTTCAAAATATATACAGATTATGATAATGTGTGTGTGTGTTTTTTTTGGTTGGGGCTTTAGGGCTCGTAAACATCAATGTCATTAGAGCACATATATGGTAATGTGGATGTTCTTTCCGTTTATATTAGATTCGGAAACATATGATGTTTTTTCTTGTATTCCTGTATTATACCTGCACCTGGAATTCCAATACACAAATTGTTTATACTGGACGTTACATTCCAATGTACTGACAAGAGATATTGCATCTCAATCATTTTCGTTTTTATTGAGTAGCTTACCCTTAAGTTAAGTTAGACCAAGTGCAAAATAATTAATTATGCGTATAATTTTATAATTAGAATTTGTCACACATTTCTGTATAGCTGATGAAAGTAAATTATCATTATTACTGGTAATATTAATTTTGTGACTTTTACCTCGGATAATCAATTTTCTATGTCCGTATGTTTAGCCTGGTGTTTGTAAAAATGACTGTTCTATGCAAAACTCTTTTTGTTTTTAGACCTTTCGTTTCAAGAAAGATTCTTACATATATCAATATAAATAATTCTAATGTGCGAAAACACAGTAAACTATTTATCGGATAACATTTCGAAATATATAATCAAATACTATCTTTATAGTCGTAAATTGGGAAAAATTAAAATTTCATAAGAAAGTAGCAGTTCATTTAAATCCTTTGTTCAGATTGCTGAATCCATTACACATTATTTTCTCACTTAACTTCTGTACCTTCTGTTTCGACTAATGGGATCGAACTACGTGCCATTCGAAAGGACAGCTGTTACTGGGTGGTCACTCTGATAGTGATACGTAGTCTCTTTGGAATCTACATCACAGGAAATGGAGAGCGAAGGTGACATATTTGCACAGAATCCTTGAAGCGGCAGTTCTCAATCTAACAAAAACGTTATACGATACAGTGGCGTGTATATATTGAAATATAGGAGAATATATTGCATATGTCATTGTTTGTATTTTTATTTGGATTTCAGTTACTCACGTAGCCCTGAAATTTATTATGATTGTGATAGCATTTTATATTTACGGAGCTCTGTTTGCGGTTCCTCTCCAAGAAATTCTTTTGAGGGTTTGGATCTTCGCTTTAAACCACCTTCCATCTTCGGCGTCGGAAAAAAAGGTTTTGTGGTTATTGTTAAATAAATTCTTTTTTAAGGCAATATCTGAAATAGTATTTTTATATTGTGTCGGGTTAAATAAATTTGCGGCAAAAGTGAGATGTTATTATTTTAATATGATAATTTAATTGTATTTACCAGATGTACCGGAGAAAGCGAACATAAGTTTTAAAAAATCTTTCTACTAAGAAATTTTGAGATGGTGTTTCAACTTGTTCTAACATTTAATCACAAGAATTAACTCTACATCTTTTAAATTGTTTTCAGAGATTCCGATTTAGACGTTCTAATTCTACGTTGGTGTAAGTCTTCGAATAAAAAAAATCTCGAACGTGAATCTTTATTTTTAAAACACAGAAGCTGCCACATGATCTCACTCTTCTTGGTTCTAGTATTAGCAAAACCTAAACCTCGAGACAGACGTGGAGTTAGAACAACCGATGCATTGCGAAAGCAAATAATTCTGTTCAATCACAGATCGTTGCATATTGCACACAGATTATATAATGATAAACGATACTTTTATAGATTATTATAATAAACCTGACAATAAGAAAGTATGTATAGGAATATTATCGTGTAGAGTTAAAATATTTTTAATGTCATCATAAATATATAATATATCAAGGAAACAAAGATAAAAATAGGAAAAACACTTATAAACACAGAAATATATTATTGATATGAGAAATAAAATATAACATACTCGTAGGAGCAAATTTAAGCCCTTACCTCTGAGACGTTTTAATACATCATTATCTTTCTCGTCAAAACGATTTTTGGGAAAATCCACTGGAACGTTTTTTTAAATTTTTTGAAGAAAGCAAATAATTAGTTGTTTCAATTCACAAAGTTTGAGAGACGGGTAAAAACAATTGGGTTACAAATAAACTTTAACTGCAAAATTACCTCAAAAATAATTAAATATCTCAATGTAAATTTTGAGAAGGTGGATTCATTGTTCATCTATATAAATAAAAATATAAATGTTTATTCAAAATCTTAAACCTTTCGATGAAAGATGTTTTATACATTTTATTTGAAATATATGTTATAAAACGAAATAAATAATAATGCTTGCCATTACTGGTGAGAAAATTTTGTAATCTGACATGTATACAAACTTCATATTCAACGCTAGATTTTTTGGTAAAAAGTTAACTCATTCCTCCATCTGAAATGTCCTCTTTAAATCACCTTCTAAACTCTTCGAAAATTGTTTGAAGTTGTTCTAAGATTTCTTATCATTTGAAATTTCAAAAATGAGACATTACAGCAAGTAAAACAGTGCAAAAATAAAATACTGTTTGACAACAGCGTCGTTGGACAAAGTGACCAGGAGTCGACATACTTTTCCGTAACAATATCTCGTCTTCCAGAATTTGGAGTAATCTTAGTAAATTTATGTTACGTCTTTCGATATTATTTTTGAAATATTTGTTATATGAATAGTATTGTTATTTGAGATATTTTTCAAGTATTAAAAATGATTACGCAATAACTGACATGATACCTCTTCTTATACAAATTATTCTTATCCAAATTTATAGACATTTCTTGTTAGAGAACGGCTAGTTTTCCCGATAATTAAATAATTATTCAATTTTCCTTTCTCCTGAAACATTCTAACCACTTGTGTAAAACATGAATTAAAGCCGATCTTTGTTTACTGAAAAATTGTAAGAACCAAATCGAAAGGAGAATTTTCTAACACCTTCTGCTGACATGCGTTGTTCAGAAATATAAATAATAAATGATAAAACATAAAATCCTATGTTCACTCTTTGACTTAGATTTGTTGGTTTTCGAAATCCACGTGCCTAAATTTCTTAAATGAAATAAACTACAAAGTATCTAAAGAATAATAAAATTAAATTAGGAGTGTGATGGGCTAATATCTGGTTAAAATAAAATTATAGCTATGCGGGTTCTTCTTAATAAACCTATTGTGAAACGAACGGCATGTGATTTTTTATGTAACCGACATAAAGACTACCACACGTTACATATTTAATATAGAAAAAAAAACTGTTATCATTTTTCCTCGTCATTTGCAGACAATTAAATAGGGTTTGCATTAAAAAAAAACAAACTAATGATAACAAATTAGAGACCATTCTTTTAAAATAAATGTAAATGTTTTATTTTGGGTTTATAGTTTTTAAAATACTATAATTAATTAATGAAGAGTATATTGAATACTAGCTAATTACCCGCACCTTAGCTCACGTTAATTCTCTAATATATCTTTAACAATATTCTTATGACATGATAATTGTTAACGGCTGGGAATATAATCGATTATTTGGAGGTATGATGGTATTAGAGTGTACCCTCTATCCTTTACTTTGAATGATGTAATTTAAAAAAAAAATTAGACAAAACATCAATTTTCCATTTCACATCCCGGAAGTAATGTAAAACTCTTTTCTAACGAACAGTTTTGATGAATTTTTTTCTCACGTTGTTCCCAACTTCCACCTCTAGGGACATCGGGCAGCTCATATGGTCTGAAGAGTACATAATACTATTGGAAATACGATTAATAATCTCTGGATATACAATAACCATAATATCTTTCTTTCCATTTTATTTTTACACTTCGCTCCTTCAACCCCCACCTCTAAGAAAACAGTGCTCCTATGTGATATCTTGAACATAACGTCATTGGTTGTTGAAACATCTCGTCATTCCTAAAAGTATGTATCCGATGTAATTGTTCTATTTTATAATTTAATATTGGTTTTAATTTTTAGTTTTGGTATCCTCATAATTACCCTCATCCCCCACATACCCAAAGGGTACTAGTGGTGTGTTGTTGCATGAGAGCTGAGTTCAGATTCACACGATATCGGGATTTCACTATCAACTCAGCGACGCTTAAAATAATGGACTCGTCATTGGTATGTAATGTTCAGTATATTTTTCATCGCAACCACTTCCCTAGCGGTGTTGGGGCTTTTACGACCTGATTGTGGACTTTGGCGCCTTTCACAATGTCACGACTACTTTTAGCGGATCCAAAATCTATGATCGATCATTTTCGATTATTATTACATTTGACTCTTCCTCTCTTAAAGGGTTTTTTTCGTTATAGTGGTGTGTTCGGGTACTTATCTGGCATTGTTGTGTAACTTGATTCAAAGGTCCCAAAAATGATTTATTCACAACAACCATCGGTCTATTTTTAGGTTTACTTGCCCTTCATACACACTTTTACAATAGGGATGAATGGAGTATATTTTCTGCCATGTGGACAGATTGTTAACTTGCAAAGAAACGAGAACACTCATATCTATCTCAACGGCATCGTAAATTATAGTTTCGTATCCAATATCGCTATTTTCCTTATTATTATGTATCATCTCCTTCTCACCCCCTCACTAACGTTTCTATGGATGTTTCACCTCCACTAAGTTTGTGGTTGAATATCAGTTATCTAATCAGTTATCCTCTCCACAATCTAACGTCGATTCCATTTCTCGTAAGTCACAAACTCTTTGCGAAAATAAAATAATTATATTTCATCATAATGTCCAATCCCTTTCAAACAAATTGACAGACATTGAAATTCTGGTACACGAAAATCGATTCGATTTGCTATGCCTCACAGAGCATTGGCTTTCAACTAACAACATCAACGATACTGCTATTTCTAATTATTATTTAGCAAGTTCTTACTGTCGGCAAAATTTTAAAGGCAAAAATCCCCACGGAGGTACGTGTATCTACGTTCGTAATGATATTTTATCTTCTCCACTGACAGGCTACGAGAACTTCTGCGTAGATAGTGTGTTCGAAATTTCTGCAGTTGAACTGACCGACACCGGTATTGTTGTTTTGTGTATTTATAGACCTCCTCAATCAGATCTTGACATATTTTTTCGGAACTTCGAAAATGTTTTAGAACATATCGCACATAAATCTACTAAATCTATCGTTATATGTGGTGATTTCAATATCGATTTCTTGAGTACATCCGACTCTGCACATTCACCAGTTAATCGATTCAAGAATCTTATCGACTCCTTCAACCTTATTACTACGATAAATGACCCCACTCGCCTCTCCGGCTCATCTCAAACATTGCTAGATCAAATTATAGTCAACAATGGAATCTCGTATCTCTCTGAAGTGTTTATCGCCGGATACAGTGATCACCTTGCTCAAGTATTGACTATTAATAATACACTAAAACCGCTTAAAATCCTTTACAAATTTACAAGAGAGTTTAATGACATAAATAAATCCATATTCGTAAATTATTTGCGTGAAGAAACATGGAAAGATGTTTACAATTGCCAAAACACCGACGACAAATTCAATGTATTTATCTCAACATTCCTAAAACATTACAACTCTAGTTTTCCCATAAAACGCAAGTTAATTAACACAAAAAAATACAATAGATGGATCACCCTAGGGATAAGAATTTCTTCAAAAAACAAACGCCGTTTATATTATCTTTCAAAACGCTATAACCAGCCACCCGAATTCCATAATTATTTTCGTAAATATAAGACTATTCTCCGAAAAGTAGTCTATGCAGCTAAAGTTATGGAAAACGACAGGCATATACTAAAATCGAACAACCGGATGAAAGCCATGTGGAATATTGTTAACAATTACACGTCAACTTCTGAAAATCGCGAAGAAAATGTTTCTTTACTAAACGATGGCAAGATCGTGTCAAATCCTCAGGACATCGCAAGTTTGTTTAATTCTCACTTCTCAGAAGTTGGTAAAATAACGAACTCAATATATCCAAATCAATGTCCTCCAATTATTACCACCCACATACCCAATTCTATGTTCACTTCCGAAACTAACGCCAGTGAAGTCATGGGAATCATCAGCTCCTTAAAAAACAAATTTTCACGAGGCATAGATGATATACCTGAGTTTATTGTTAAATCTTCGTCCCACGCTATATTAAATCCACTCGTAAATATTTTTAATAGTTCTTTATCGGAAGGGGTGTTTCCCAATATATTTAAGAGAGCTAAAGTGAAACCTTTACACAAGAAAGGAAACAAACTTAATATTGGAAATTACCGACCAATATCTCTACTACCCACTTTCTCAAAAATCCTAGAAAAATTGTTCTATAAGCGTCTTCTAGATTTTTTATCAAAATATAACATTCTCTCTGACGATCAACACGGTTTTAGGAAATCCTTTTCCACTACAAGCGCCATATTTTCCTTCTTAAACGATGTTACCACATCTCTAGACAGTGGAGAAAATCCTCAGGGTGTTTTTCTTGACTTATCCAAAGCATTCGATGTCATCGATCACGGAATTCTCCTTACCAAATTGCATTCTTTAGGCATTCGTGGACTTCCACATCAATGGCTAACTTCTTATTTAAAAGATAGATATCAACAAGTAGAAATATCCTATACTAAAAATAAAATACTTGAGCGTTGTCTTTCAGAAACAAAGCCACTTACTTGCGGAGTACCCCAAGGATCAATTCTCGGCCCTATACTCTTTTTATTGTATGTGAACGACATGTCATCATCCACATCAGATTGCAAAATGGTTCTTTTTGCTGATGACACTAATTTACTATGTAAACACGCCAATGCTCAAAAAGTTTTGTCTAACCTTTCGACTTGGTTCCATGCAAATCGTCTCATTGTAAACACTGACAAAACAGTGTCTATGTCATTTCACAATAGTATCACAAAATCTTTACCCCAGGTTTCTCTTTCTTTAAACGGAACACAATTAAAAACTGTTACAAATACAAAATTCTTAGGTCTCCATATTCAAGACAACCTCAAATGGAATTGTCACATTGACAATCTTAATTCCCAATTAAGCAAATTGTGTTACGCATTCCGAATCTTAGTTAACGCAGTTAGTCCACGTATTTCCCGTTGCGTATATTTTGCAAACGTTTACTCCCATTTACGTTACGGCATTACCTTCTGGGGTAATTCCGGTCAGAGTATTCAAACTTTCAGAATTCAGAAGAGGATAGTTCGGATAATTTGTAAATCTCACCCCCGAAACTCTTGTAAACCTTTATTCAAGGAATTAAATATCTTAACACTTCCCTGCATTTATATTTATGAAACGGTCGTGTTTGTTAAGACCGAATTACTGAAGCACCACCCTTGCTTTATACGAAACAGTCTCGTTCACGAACACTATACACGCAATAGTAGTAATATTCATCGCCCTAGAGTGTCAACCACTCTTTGCCAAAAGGGACCATACCATTCGGGAATCGTTCTATATAATTCCCTGCCCAAGAATATAAAAGATATTATGAAATTGAATATCTTCAAATCCGCGGTTAAAAACTACCTCCTGCACCAGTGCTTCTACACTGTAAAAGAATTTATTGATTTTAACAAAAGTTAAATTCGTCTTGTGCTTTATCACGCCATTGCTGTAGTACTTTTTAAACAACTTATAACAATTTCAAAAACTATTTTCTTGCATGATTGTGTTGTCTTATGGCTCATATTAATTTAGTTTTATGTGTACTCAACATTGGCACGTTTGTGTACATAAATTCTGTAGCCCCATCCTGGCCCGGGTTTTTCTCCGGTTTTCCTTCGGGTAGAGGCGGATTTATCATACAGGTTCTCTAGGCTTTGTCTAGGGGCGGGTCTATTGTAACAATAAATCGTGAATTTAGTGTTATTTCAATTTTTAAGCACTATACTCAGAATAATCTATAGTTCGATAATAACTTACATGTAATTTTTTGCTTAAAATTACAAACATATTGACATTCTATTAGTATTATAACTCGCAGCTAACTTTTTATCTTATCTAGGAATTTTTGCTGAATTTTTTGAATCCGCCTCTGCCTTAGGGCCCTTGATCGGAATTGATGGGATGGTCCCTTGCTTGCTTCCGGAGAGTAAATTAGTTTTTTTCCCTCCACGTGGTCATACGCAGTTTGTACTGTTTTTTGACAATAAATTTATAATAAAAATTTATAAAATTTATAATAAGTACAAAGTTTAGTTGAAATTGCTCCAAGCACTTTAGAGTCATGGTGGGATACATACAACATTCTAACCCCCAATTTTCACTGATGGAATTCGTCTCACGAAATCTTTCACGGATACATTTGTACAGATGTTGATTAACACTGGCATCTAATAAAAACTTTGAGAACTTTAAGACTTATTATTTAACTTTGTAGGTCTCAACATCATGTATTTACGTACAACGTGAATGATGAGTAGAAGAATGTGAGAAGTGGTGAGTTTAGTAATATATCCAAACTGACGAAGATTCAATTTCATGTGTCTTGTTTTTATCACAAAGTCTATCATCCATTGTACATGACTGAACAAGATACAGGAAGTGGGATGGAAAACGATAAAATAATCACAATTAATGATTGATCTTGAAGTGAGAAACGGAGGTAAGAAATGGATACTTTATATAATGAGTAAGAGCTACATAGGAGTGGAAAAATACCCTTTATTATTGCTGCGGAATTTTTTTAGGTAAATTGTAAATTCACAATAATAAAATATTAGTACAGATAAGCCTTATCACCCTTCAAAACTTTCGTAATTTCAAATTGTTTTCTCAAAGAGTGCAAATCATTTTGAAGTTTTCATCTCTTCGTCGATCGATGAATCGCAAATATTGACGTGACGCAATTGAAGTGATAAATAATTTTTTATCTCTCGATTTTCTTCTCGTCACGTACGCTCCTAATTCCTACGTCCGAACATTGGTTTTCGATTATCCAAAACTATTGGAAGAAGAATGGGAACTTTTAAGGTTTTAAAAAGAATTAAATCAAGTTTTTTTAGAGAACTGTTCTGATTGTTGAAGAACTAGTATAACCAATACAAAGCTAATGCTCCAATTTTGTTCAAGTTTTTTAGGAACTTCGGGGAAAATATGTGATATATTACGAACTGACGAAAATAAAATTTAAAGTAAAAAATATAAAGATAAGTAAAAGAATACATGAAGATATTATCGAATACCAACGAAATTGTTTCTGCAAATCGGAATATTTCAGTAAATTAATAACATTTTAAACGTGGAATATTTTTGAATTGATTTAGTGATAAAAATTCTCTTCAAGATCATAATATTAGCTTTCTCCTAATAAGATTTCAAAGGGGTTTACACAAGTAGGAAATATAATAAGAAGAAACAATTAAGTACGCGCAAATTTATATTTAGTTTTCTATTGAAATATAATTATTGTGATTTATATGTCTTCGGGGGTTCACATAGTTAATAAATAATAGAGTCAGAGAGCTTTTGAGTACGCGCAAAGTTCCCCCAATCTCCCATCATTTCTTCACTTAAACTGAGAAAAACATTAAAATTACTCACCAATAAGACGACTCGGAAGAAGAGCTATGAAGAGGAAGAATACGATGTTGATGATTATGATGAAGAAAAATCGCACGTATCTCTTGCGTCTGAAACGAAGAAACAAGTGAAGATTCAATCGCTGTGAAAGAGAATTTCAAGGTGTGGCTTATCTTAGGTCACCTTCTTAGGAGGATTATCTCTTATTCACTGATATAATATGTCAAAGTCCGAGCGAACTTCACTCTACTGCGCAACGTACACAATAAATATTTATTCCGAAGATTGTTGAATGTTATAATTTATAATTTAAATAAAAACAACACGTAACACGACCTTCTTTGCGAGTTTATTCTAGCATAATTAGAAGAGTGCGGGATAAAAGAATGTGTCTTGAATTTTTTTATGCCTTCGCAACTTCGTCTTCGCAGAAGATTTATTTCTCTTTAAATTAGAGCTGTTTCAATTTGTTTGTTAAATCTGTTTTACTGATATATAATTCCGGTATTATATTTCAGAAAATATTTTTGGTGCCGTTGAGATGGATAAGAGCGTTTTTGGTTCTTTTTAAGTGCACAATCACACCACTTTGTAGATAATATATCCCTCTCTTTCCTGGGTAGGAGAAGAAATGAAGGACAGGGAAGTATAATAAAGAAACAATCGATATTTGTGTTGAGGAAATCATTTTTTTGGACCGCTGAAGTAAAGTGACACCCTTATTGCCAGATAATTACACGATCACCCCGATAAAGAATAAACACTCTATGTGTTGGGAGTGAAAAGCAGTAAAATGTAAAAATAATCGAAATATTTTCATATTAAGTTTTCGGGGTCGCTGAGGTTAGTAGTGACGTTCGCAAAATCCGTTAATATTCACAGTCAGCCCGTGTAGACTCCAGCACCCCTAGGGATGGGGATACTATTAACTATTAAATATGGATCATAATATGGAGGTGAAAGTGAAATTTCGATATCGTGAAAGTCTGAACTCCGCCCTCATGAAACAAATTCACCACTAGACCTTCTTGAGTGGGGGTGGAGGTGCAGATAGTTTTATGTATAAAGAAAATTGAAATCTAATTTTCAAATATAAAAACGTTAAAATTGCATGGGATCCATAGTGTTAGGGACGATGAGAATTTAAACAACCAATGCCGGTAAGTTTACGTTGACTGCACCTCCTGGCACGGTATCCTAAGAGTTAGGGTGTGAAGGGCGAGACGTAAAAAGACCGATATTAGTGTCGAGTCCTCGGTCATTAGTTATTCTGTGATGAATAATCGTATTTTCAGTGACATTAACATATTGCATTGTGTTCATTTTGCACGACATCACTAAATGTAAAATGTTGGGAGGAGTGGGACAAGAAAAAGAAAAAAGATTAAGTAAGCTTCGCGGTAAAGGAGTAAAATGAAATATCGGTGTTTTCTAAAAATGTTTTCTTAATTGAATGTGTGGTAATAAGGGATTGATACTCTCCAATACTATCAAAATTTAACCAATAATAATGGAAACACTTTAAACTTAAAAATTAAGAGAGAAAAAATTAGAAAGGGGTCGAAATATACTAATGTTAATATCGGATCTTAAGGGCAGACTGAATATAACAGAGAACATAAAAAATTGTGTATTGGAATCACAGTCAAAAGATATAAAACAGGAATACAAGAAAAATGTTTCCGCATCTAATATAAATGGAAAGAACTCACAACTTACTATAACCAGTATGAATTTTTTTAAATTTTTTTGAAAGTAATAAACACAAAAATTTAACGGACTTTTTTAAGATAATCGAACTTTTTATTTAGCTAATCAGTTAGTTTCAGTTAATCAGTAAAATAGATATAACAAACAAAACGAAACATCTTTAATTGAAAGAGAAATAAATGTTCTGCGAAGACGAAGCTGCGACGGCATAAAATAATTTAAGAAACATTTTTCTATTCCGCGCTCTTCGAACTATGCTAGAAAAAACTTGCAAAAAAGATCGTGTTACGTGTTGTTTTTATTCAAATTATAAATTATAACGTTGAGCAATCTTCGGAATAAATATTTATTGTGGACGTTGCTCAGTAGAGTGGAGTTTGCTCAGATTTTGATATATTACATCAGTGATTAAAAGATAATCCTCCAAAACACGTGGCCTGAGATAAGCCCCACCTTGAAATTCTCTTTCAATGCGATCGAATCTACAGTCGTTCCTTCGTTTCAAACGCAAGAGATCTGTGCGATTTTTCTTCATCATCATTTCGTTCATCATCTTTTGCTTCTTCGCAGCTCTGATCTGAACCATTCGGAAGCATATTAAAAGAAATTAATACTAGAAAATTAAAATATTATAATCACTAATCTAATACAAATATTTCCTTATTTAAAATTATATTAACTAATGAAAATATTCTGATGGTCAGAAACAATTTCCTAGGATATTCAAGATGTCAATATGCATTTCTTAAATTATTCATCATTACATTCGATGAAAGACGACATTATGTGTTAGTGAAAAGGGAGAAAGACTTCAGGATACGGAAAATAGAATGGATGAGCACATACTTAGTTATTGCGTCATATCCGGACTGGGAAGAGAAGACTCCATGATATTTTAAAGAAAAGGAAATACTTTTGTCTAAGAAAAACAGGAAAACAGGAACATTCTGTTGAATGTTGTGTTGAATGAACAAATAATTAATCTGTTACCTGGCGGTGAGGTTCACCGCAATTTAAGAGATTTCCATGTGTTTGTTACATCACGCAATTGTATTTAATTAACAATCGGTATTATACTTTTTTTCTTAGAACTAATCAGTTTTTCGGTACCATATGTTTGGATTTCTGATTGTGATAACGATCCCTGGATTGCCATACAAGAATCGCACGTAGTATTGAAACTGTGTGGTGGCTTCTTGCGCAATATATCTAGTCACAGAATGAGATATGAAAAGTATTGTGAACGATGTGACTCCCCTTTTCTAAGATGAATAATTGCATGTGCGAAACGAATCGCTGTCTATTTAATGCAATTGCCTTTCGTCTATGAGGAATATTGGTTATGAAAGAAACACTGTAGAGTGTTCTACGGATACAATGTCAATATAGATTACAAAATATGCACTTACGAACCATGGAAACGGGTGAAATATAAATTGAATGAAAAAATTGCCTTTAATTTAAGTCAATTCTGTACATCACTGAATTCAATACGCTGCAGGTTCCTTACTTGTGTACCTTCTGTTTCGGTCAACATGCTACGAATTGACACGTCGGTGTCGGAAAGAGCAGGTGCTAACGGGTTGTCAGATAGATAGCGATATGAACTCACTTTGGAAACTACTTCACTACAAACGGCGCGCGAAGGTTACATAATCTCTTCTCACTCTAGCACAGAGGTTTTCAAGCGGAAATTCTGTGGTCAACAAGAATTTGTTCACACTCCGTGCCGTTCATATGATTATTCTCATGAAACATTGTGTCTCATTTCTAGTTAACTGCACAGAAGTACATAATTTATTCCGTATTGAATTATTTGTTCTTCATTAGAATATCGTTTACAAAAAAAAGGCATTAAACATTTCAATGATTAGGAAAGTATTTCACATTTATATTATGTTTTTTAACAGTTATACCTGATATCATTTCTTTAGCAACAAAACAAATTTAAAAATAAAGAATACCATTTTTTAAACTTAATTCGTGGAGGGCACTGTCGGAGTACATGCTTTAAAAAACTTTCTTTTACCATTAAACATTTATTTATATAAATAGTTAATAAAACATTTTTGAATGATAGTATTTGGAATATTTAAATACATTTTTTATATTTTAATGCACAATGTTGCTAGTCATAGTGTTTGAACTACAGAACTGTATCTTGAAGTGCGGAATATGGACTTATGTTCCCTTAATGTTATCTACGTTTTTAATATTTATATTAATATTATAGATGTGATAGAATTATTGGAAGGAAATGTTGAATGTTTGGCAGCGTTTTTCGGAGCTCAGAAACATGTGTGGAACGTCCAGCGAGTAATATTCTCTTAGCAACACTACTCGGAGTTTCATCTGAACACTTCAATACTGGCCACTTCTTCTCGGTGTGTAGGGTACATCTTACCCATAAGAATATATATGTACGATTAGATGGAATTTTCTGTAACATATTTCCAAGTGAATCATTGTATTTCCTCCCACCAATAACATTTGTTCAATTAATATTTTGTCGCTAAAATTGAAGTATTTTATATGTTTGTAGATATGTTGAAATAATACTTTTCATTATAAATCACGTTTATCGTACTGCACGGAAGACTTCTAAACGAATATGAGAAAGTTTTTACCACTAGTAGTATCCAGCGCTCTTCCATTCCAAGACTATCGATAGTAGCAGAGAGAAGTATCTGCAGTTTATGTATTCTCTTTGACCAACGAAGCACTACGCTCTCAAAGCTTGTCATTCGTCAGTCGGTGCTTCATATGGTTGTGTTCCAAGTGGCTAATTGTGTCTTCAGTAGAAATCGGAATCATATCGTGTGAAAATGAAATTTAATATAACTTTTTACACTTGCAATGGCAGAGGAATAATTCGGCACAACTGTGTTACTCACCGGCGGAACGTCTTTTAAAGGAGGACGTGAACTTGAAGAATGAGTACGTATCATTTTCCTTCACTAAAATGTTTACGGTATCTTCTCCTTTTCTTCTTAGTAGCTAATGGTCAATCCATTAACCCTTAAAGTTCCACTTACAGCGATAATTTAGCGAGTCAATTTAGTCTGTTCAGTTAGATATGATTGCGTTTTTAATTTTACAAAATTATAGTTTTTTCTATTGTATTAATTTCTACTGCAAGTCGTGAGTTAATTATGTGTTATATTAGCTTTTAAAAATAATTTTTATAAATTTGATGCATTGTTGTACATATTCTTAATGTTACCCATTTGCCACATATTATAATGATTGTGTTACATTTATGTATGATTTTGTTGATGTTCCCCATCGCCTTATTGCGACTAAACTTTATAACGTTTTTTTCATTAATGGTCAACTAATACGCACTTAAAGTTCCACTTATAGCATAATATGTGTGAGTTAATTCACTTCCTTTCAGTTTAATAATTATTACATTTTTAATTTTTTTTAAAGTTCTTATAATTTTAACAATTATGTTAATTCCTTTTCTAAGTGTTCAGTTAAATTTTAGTTAACTTCTTTTTCTTGAATAAATTATCTTCTTGACAAAAGTTAACCCAAATAGATGCATTGATTTACATAATATTAGTAACATAATATTTGTCGTTGAATTTTATATTAGAAGTTTACAAATTGCAACTCTAAAAACTTGTTCTTTAATTCCGCTTCAGATATTCTATTCCGACGTCCGTCGTGAGTCTATAGTCAGCCACAGTACTCGAATGTGTAACTTCGCTCTTAAAGCAAGGAAGCTGTCTCATGACGTCACTTGTCCTTGGTCGAGTACCGCCAAGGACTGAACCTCAAGTGAGACGTTGAATCCAAACATTCGAAAATAGAGTAGTACTGTTGAGCACTGATACAAGAGAAAACGCTGCATATTATCTAACAATGAATCCTCCATTTGTTTACATATTCGATATAATAAAAACGTATATGAGATAATGTATTAAACTATCCATAAAATAAGAAATCAACAAAACGATGCGAAAATGAGTCGAAGTGGAGAATCTTACGGGATAAACACTATTTGATGAGTGCATAAAAATAAAACATACAATTACTACCAGATTTACGTCGTACTTCTGTAATGTTAAAAAGTAAAACAATTTAGTGAACTGTGGTAAAAGAGAAAGTTGTTTTATTTCGTAAAGGACGAGGAACATGATATGCAGAGCTAAAATTTATTGCGAAGCAAAATAAAATTATTCAGGTAAATACTCCGGAAGAGATAAAAGTATTAATGTAGATGTTGAAAAGATTTATTCTCATCAGCCATGAAATGAATATTTCAGATTAAAGTGTTGGAAATTAGTGTGCATAAGGTTCATCAAAATCTTTTGTGATATTCGTAAGCAATCTTAACTCTCACTTATTTCCGTCCAATACGACTGTAGAGTCGTTTAGCTTCATTTCTTCTATGAACTAATGAACGATCTGTGTGTTAAACAAGACAGCTGATCCACCCGACCTCAGCAAGTGCGATGAACAGTAAATGTAAAGCAATGGGCCAAATATTCAGTATTCCTAACTAACCAGTTCCTTGAGATAAAATATAACCTTTCAGCCCATTGCACGAGACAAAGAAATAAGTCCTAACGTAAAATGACGTAAGAGACCTGATATACATGACTTCCTTGTGAAATTGATTTTATGACAATTTCACTTCGTTTTACAACGTTCTCTTTCCTGTTAGCAGTGAGAACAAAAATGACGTTTTGTGTTCATTTTCAATAATTCTTTATACTTTCAACATTAATTATTTTTCCTACGCGCCTGAAAATAAACAAAATACTAAAGTATGAGCGAAGTAAAAGTTGTCGATGATTTTAAGAATAAAAAGACTTCTTTCAATAATTATCTTTTCAAAATTCGAAACGTTTTTAATTGAGATTGTAATGAATTCAGAAAAAGGTGATTCGTTTGTCATAGACGACGCCAAATAGAAGTTCTTTTTCTCTTTCAGACAGAATTAGTTTTGTTATAAACCTTGATCGCTGTATCTTTGTATTCATGTGATTGATTCATAAGTGAATACAATTCGCTATGAAGCAATTTAATTCCAGAAATTCAAAAAAATAACTATTTTACACATTTATTCCATATTTTACCAAAATATTATGTTTAATCCAGAGTCCCAAATTAAGAAACTAAATTCTATTAATATAATAGAGGAAATATTGCTAGACAGCTGATGTTACCTAACTAAGTTACCGTTTCTGTATATTCGGTTCCGGGCTATCAGATCCCTTCCATTTAATTTAATAGTAATACTAAAATGTTTGAAAAAAGTGTAAAAAGTCTTAGAGAAAATCTTTATGCATATTTATTTATGGTGGTGAAGAAAAGTAATCGTCAATTCCCCATCAGTTACTAATGGAGTAGATAACGTAGAATATTCAGCAACCGACCATGTGCTCCGTGACTGACTCATCAACCAGCGATCCGTACAGAATACTTCAACTAATCTCACTTCAAAGTACTGCTCACCAGAAGTTGCAAACAGACATAGGTCAGGTTGCTGAACATTTCTGAACATTACATGCGCACATGCATAGAGATTGAGAAAATGAATTTGTGCATATTTTTGTTCTCCTTTTATGTTCAAACGCTCAACTTAGTTTGTTCTGTACCATGAGACATTTTTCTAGTTAATTTGAAATAAAATGTGTTTTTTTTTCATTATATTTCGATGTTTTTTTCTGAATGACGTTTACCTGTGTTCGTTGTCATTCTGTAGTAATCATTGAAAATGTTGGTAGCTCTGAACACTGACGTCATAGAAAAGGTGCGCGCGGTGAAGGGTTTAAAACATGTTTATTGAGAGCGATATTTAATAAGAAGAACTGGTCACTTAAGAAGTTAAAGAACTGTATCAAAATTCATTTGTTGCTGTCTTTTCAAATGAAAATCTACAATAAATTACCAAACTCTGCAAATGTTTTGACCTCAAATTCTTTCAGTT
Source organism: Laupala kohalensis (assembly GCA_002313205.1). Taxonomy (NCBI): domain Eukaryota; kingdom Metazoa; phylum Arthropoda; class Insecta; order Orthoptera; family Trigonidiidae; genus Laupala; species Laupala kohalensis. The sequence goes on from NNCF01129493.1 coordinate 34,400, forward strand.
TTCTTCGCATAGGATTTGAAGAATTTTGGATGTTTAATGGAGATTTTGGGGCGAATTATTAAAAAATTATTAATGTAATCAATAATTTGAATTGTAATAAAATAATTTTTAAACATTTTTAAATAAAATTTTTGAAATGTTTAATTACTCAGTTCTCTTTGATTTTATCACAAAATGACTTTGTTAAAAGTCATTGAGTGTTTGATTTCCATTCCCGTATTTCGTGCTGAGGAATATACACGTAACAGTCATATTTTTTTGTATTTATCGGTGATAAATTTTGTTCAGGATTTCTTTAAAAGTAATTCCGGATGTTTAAGCAAAGAACCCTGTCTAACCTATAACATTTGTGTTGTAGTTAACACTATCCGGAATTTTAGGTGAAAAATTTAATTCTAGATATTTTGAAATTCTTAAGTTTCTTTTGGATGTCAAAGAAAGCCTTAACCATAAAAATGAAAGCTTAGGTAGGATTTTCTGCAAATGAATCATTATATTTAATTGCTAAATTAATTTTAGAGATACGATGAGAAGATGACGTTCCTTATGTTTGTGATTGCTTATAAATTTTATTTTCATTACAAAATTGGTTTAAATACTGTAGGGAAGACTTTTGAACGTACATGTGAAATCATGTGGAATACATTTGCACTACTAGTTCGTAACTAGCGCTCTTGAATTCCGAGACAATCGATAACAGAAGACTGAAAAACTTGCTTCTCCCTGAAAGAGATGATGTATTCTCTTTGAATAAGGAAACGCTTCGCTCACATGACTTGCCATTTGTGAGTTTGTGCTTGTGATGTGACTTTAGTGGCAATGTCAATGATATTGTGTGAGGATATTATCATTGTGCACATCTATATTGCTCGCCGATGGAACATAATTTTAATGGCGACATAGAAATGAAAACGAGTACGTATCACTAAACTTTATATTGAGAGTAAAATTCAAAACGTTGTCTTTTACAGTTTCTCTTATAGCAATTAGTATTTGCGTCAATCCTGTTCTGTTTGTTTACGCAAGTATTAGAATAAAGACTGTGTTTTTAATTTTATTAGGTTTTGTAGTTACTATATCTACAGTAATTTCTCATCTAGGACTTTAGTATCATAAGTTTAAGCATATTATTGAAGAATGTAGAAACGTCAAGAAAATTAATTCATATTGATATATTGCTTAATAGATAGGGAGTCATTAATTCAAATCTCTTAATACCACATTCATATAATTTATCTTAACGTTTTCCATGGGATACATTATCAAAGGCTTTAGATATGTGAATAATAACTCCAAGGACATTGTTTCCATTCTCGTAATTTTACATCACATCTAAATAAATTCTGCCTTTGCAGTTACCGTAGACAATTCTTTCTAAATCCCTGCTTAATTTTCTTTCATGAAGTTGTTTATTCTATTGAATATTTATTTTTCTAGAATATTTTTAAAAGAGGTAAGTAATTGGTCTGTAATTCTCTATTTTGTTCTTGCATTCTTTTTTTAAAATATAGCTGTCTTCTTTTTAGACAGTCTGGAGAAAATGCGAGGCTAAAGAACTACTAACTAATAGAACTAGTGGATTGAGTAACGTATCGTTACATTATTTAACCAATTTTGTGGATATTCAATCCCAACCAGCTAAGTTCTCACTTTTAAAACTACTTATTATTTTATAAAGACCTCTCTCAGTTACATGATCTAGAAAAATTGTGTTGATACGCCCTACTGTGTTACGATTAATGGTATTAGAGTTGTTGAGTGTAGAATTATTAGTAGGCAGCAAATAAGAATTATTAAATATAAAAAGTAAAGTGAGGGGATCTTCAATTATCTTGGTTTAATTTTTCAAAATATATTTTCAATTGGAGTTGCGTTTACTCTATACTTATGATGTTTTACGTGAGTTTCTCTTTTGTTATCCAACTTCATTTTGTTGAATGAATATCGTAAACGTCGTTTCTGAATGCTTTTCTTCTAAGTTTAACTTTTAATGAAAACATTTTATTTTTAAATTTGCAGTGATGATTGTACGAACTCTGTTGCTCCCTTTTTCCTTGAGGATTTAAAGAAAATTCAGTACTATTCCACCCATTGCATGAGCTAAATAAATCCTACTCTTTGCAGTATATCTCTGAAAACAGTAGTTGGGATAATACTCCACATAAATACAATTATGGACGCCATTTTAACTAAGGAAACGTATTGTTACAATATTGTACTTATACTTTATCTACTCTAAATATCGATTATGAAACTCGGTTATTATGTGGACAATTAGCGCGATGTATGTATGTAATAGTCTTCATAGAGAATTTGATTTAATTCTTAATACATAATATTAAACCTGTTTGCCATAAAAGCAGCTGCAAATTGCTTATGACTACTTGGGCGACAATAAACTCTCCTGAATCACGATCAAGGTCCAAGGGCAGTGGTGAATTTATATTCCCGAAAGACGTTATTTAACAAATATGACTTGTTATTCTTTTTTTTTTTAATAAATCAGAAATATTAAATGCAGAAAAATTTATAAATTAATAATAACCACAGTACGAATGATATTAGGATGCAAGTCCAGGATATGGAAGAACGTGACTGGACGACTTTTTCCAGGCTCTTTATCTTAGGATTTTTATCCATATCCAACTTTCAACGTTCATTCACTGGGTAAAGCGTCTCGGAAATTCCCCTGTATGAGGAAGCTGACTATTTATCTGCAAACGGGTCTGTGCGTAGCAGTTACTGCTATATCAATGTTTTCAGTGCAATCAGTTCTACTTTCATGTAAGATTGTGATTCAATAATAATAATTCACCGCGCTTCTCTGTGTGTGCTGAGGATAAAGGGGGACAAGATTTCAATGTTTGGACGATATAGTAATGCACTATGAACTAGGAGGATGTATAGTTGCACAAACAGGCGACTAGAAGGGTCAATCCTCAAGGGAAATGGCTCTGGTTCTTATAGTAATTTGAAATAGAGATATTTATTTACGTTTGACTGTAAAATAGCGATATAATATTGCTTAATAACATGTTCTTAATCAGCCGTAGAACAAACTTTTAAATGAAGAACGCGTTTTCGTGCATTAGACAAGTGCATCACGCACATGAAGTGTAATATAAGAAGACGAATCTTGAGAGTGCAATCTAATTAGACAAATACGGCTCAGTAATGAAAGGCTTGTTTGAATAATGGGAATAAAATTATTGAATTTGTGGAATATATGAAGCAAATTTAACAAGAAATTTTACTCGCCATATCTCTTGAAATTTGGATGAAAAGTTACTCAGTGAGTATATTATGGAGAGTGAGTAGCTGACGCTAGTATACTGGAGCTAAAGGGGTTATGGAAAATTTGAGATCCGAGAGGACGTGATAGGTCCAACGTCTCCACGCCAACCTGGTTCATAGTCCTGATAGTAACAATTTGATATTTAATGAAAGGACGTAGTACGCCAATGATACCACACAAAACCAATTACCGAGCAACACCATATGCATTTATTCTGCATTTAATTAAGGCCATTAAGTTGGCTACACCAGAATCGAACGAGAAAGAAGTTCCATTTTCTTGCTTCCCTCCTCCGGTGGAGTGGGGTACTCGTTCGGAACAATGGCGTTTTTGTTGTTTCTAGTGCGCACCCAGAGATGCAAATGGAAAGCGCTATTTGTTATTTATGCAGTGATTCTGTATACTAGCCGCAACAACGGAGAATATATAAAAAGTTTTTTCTCCCTAAAACTGTGATAGGTTTCTCTCAAGCATTTCCTTAATTTAATACAATCGTATTTTCAGATAAAATTGATATTGCGAAAAAGAAGCAATAAAGTTAACATTTTATACTAAAATGGTAAGAAAAAGGGTAAATAAACAAGTTTTCCATAAAAAAATTAAATTATTTTTATTATATTTTCCCCAAATTATATGAATGTAAATATTTTACTTTTAAAATAAGTTCTTTAAATATTTTACAAAAATAAAAACAAAATATATGGTAGAAATTATTTTTCTTTTTTAAATAACATAATTGTATCAAAGTAAGTGTGTTAAAAAGTGATGGTAAAATTTGTTTATAAAATAATTATTAAATTTCATCTAGCAGTCTGAAGAAAATAATTTACATATTTTTAGTTACTTTGAAACGTATAAATAAATAATAAAAATAATAATTATTGTACTTTGTTACACAGCATGAGAGCAATCTTTGGAGGTAGGGAAAGAATGACACAATAAAAGTATTCAATGTAAGTAGGTACATAAGAAATCCAGCACCCAAATTTCTATAAACTCACACATGGTATAAATAGTTTAGAAAATTAATACAAAAGACAACAGAGGAGGAAATTTTTTTTTTTTAATATATATTTTTACATGAGACCCTTGTGTGGGTATATATATACACACACACATTTTGTTCACCATCAGATACAGACATTCATTTATTCAAGTTTAGTGAGTAATTTAAGCTGTAACAAAGGGTAAAAATCAATGCAAGGGACAACCACTCAGCTAACAGGTGACAGTTACCACTCCCGCACTCTTGAAATAACGCTTTAATAAAATACTTTTTGCAATTTAAGAATGTTTAAAAATAAATAGGACTATAAAAAAACTGTAATTCCTACATTATATCTCATTGTGTAAGTGGTAGAAGCAAGTAACGTTGTGTAAAATTAATTATGTTCATGTTAATATCTTGAACTAGTTTCATACTAAAATAGGAAGGGAACAGAGCAAATATTACAAGAAGTTGCCTTGGGAACTAATATCCTTGAAATACATGGCAGCGCATTAAAAAGAAATTGTGATTCAGACATGTAGGAAGTGGGGGGTAAAGAGGTTCAAATATTGCGTTTAGAAAAATATGCCCTCATGGTAAAAAAGCTTATTATTAAAAAAAATATTATGTGAATAATTTTGTTTTAAAGTAAATAAGTTCAAACGCGTTAAATAGAACATAAATTAGATCTGAAGGACGTAAGAAACATTGAATAAAAAATAATTGGTCAAAAATATGTGAATATTTTTGGTTTAACACAATGGCTATTATTTAAGATTGAATAGAGAAGGCAAAAATAAAGATTTTACTTTAAAATAATCCTTAACTTATTAGTTGCAAATGTGTTATCCAAATAAACTCTATTCGCCCTGGTTCTTTCTGCAGATATTGTCAAGAAAGAACTCACGTTATACATTTTGCAGCTAAGAATTTTTATTTTTAAATTTAAGAATAAACCTTCTGTTCTTGCATTTGTCATTGTCAATTTTAGGGAAATTAAATATTTATTTACAATACGGGTTAAGCTGGAAGAACCTTGGTTTCCAATAACCAATTTATCAATAAGACACTTTATAAATTTATAATTTATAAATTTAAATAATTTTTTAAAATTTAAATTTATAAATTTATACTCTTCAATTTTTTAAATTAACTTGAAAAATATAATTTTCGTTAAAAAAGATATAATAACAGATAGGTATATTTGTATCTTGTTTTATTGACAAATATTGTTCTCTGAAATTTTGAATTTTTCTTTTAAATTTAAAGCATATTTACTGCACGACTCAAGTTTTTATCACTAGTTTGTCAATTTGTAGAAATTATGTCAATGACACAAAGCAAGTTACTTTTCATTGAATCCTTACACAAACTCGACTGACTATTGTCTCCTGACTTTATTGAAATATCTATTTAGCTGAAGAATCTAAAGGTGTCCTCTGATGTTTTCTATTATGTATTCCAAATAATATTCTCCATTACCACCTCTCTCCTAGGTTAATTAGCGCTCTTAAGTGACCATTCTACTCGGTCCACCCTCACTGAATATAATTAGTATTCTTTAATATATCACTAACATTCTAGATGGATTGGCATCTTATTAGAAATATGAAAATGTTTTATCAAAGACTAATTCAGTTTAAGAATTTGTCAGGGAATACTTCGAATTATTACGAATCTGCGAAATTAAAATTGCTCAGTATCATGAGTCATTAGAAATATGAATTACAAAAGAGCCCTTTTACCTCCTGCCAATGTCAACCCTCATTAAGTCAAACGGAACAAGTTTTCCAACATATTTCATCTTATTTTTCTTAATGTGTTTTTGATAATTTCAAAGAACTAATTTTTAAGTACATTTCCTTTAATTCGGTTCAAAAGCAAAGAAATACATTCATATTTGTTTCACAAAAATAAAAATTCAACTTTTGTTTACTTAGTGAGGAAAAGGTAGTTGAATCGTACTCATAACCTCGGAGTGAAAGATGTAGAATTCATATTATTAATTTGTCCTTCCCTGTTATGCACAAACTTGGATAAGATTACGCATTGTATATTCGTGTATAATTAATAAATTAAAGTCGACCAAATTAGGCGAAATTTTTCTACACAAAATGTCAGTTCAATGAACAAATTTTAAAAACACGGTTACAATTTCACACGTCCATATTTAATGAGGTTCTTCACACACTTTGAATGATCCTTTTTTGAAACATAATACAAAGGAGAAAACATCTGTTAATCTTAGCATCTACAAAAACACATTGAGTACTAGAAGTACCTGCTTGTAAAATCATAAGCGACTGGAAATTTTTTATATTATATTATATACATCTACTGTGTACAAATATTATACATTCACATTTCCAAATGCAATGTTTTTGCACTTCTGAAAAAAAATTTCTTTTCCAAAAACAGATTTTGAACAACTTTTCTTTAAAGATGATAACACAATATTTGAAAGTTATATTCCTTTCTCAAAGTTCCTTTTGTGTATTAAAAACACAATACGATTATGTAAATGAGAGTTCCACTCCTGAGCTCACAAGTCACACACTTAAATCGCTTCTGTTGAAGATAAATAGTGATTTCCATAGCGACACCGCGACGCAGACAACACTTTAGAAAGAAAAGACATTCACGTTGGTGAGGATGTAGCACCCTACACTCAAGACGCTCCAGTCTCCCAAACAGCAGAGATATTTATCTACACTCCAACAAAGAATGACTACTACGTGAAAATATAAGAATATTTAATTAAGTTCCATAGTATATTGTGCAACCAAATTCCTTGATAAATTCGAAATGAACTTCTTCCCATGCACGTCTTGCACCTTCGAAGCTGATGCGTCTGCTCCATTAAACAGTGTAGAAGAAAACGTTAAGAGTCTCTTCGAAGTAGGTTAGCGATTCTCAAAAAATCATTTTGCAACGCTATATCTAAAGCACTCTTACCTTCGTTGTTAATTATGGTTCTATCAGCACCTGCCATCAATAGTTTCTCAACAGCTTCCCTCTCTCCGTTTTTCACAGCATCATGAAGAGGTGTATTACCATCGTTGTCTTTGTGATCTATTTCTGCCCCATGATGTAAAAGAAGCGAGATTACTTTCAAGTGCTCCCGCGAATATACATAGAACAGAGCAGTGTTTCCATTTGCGTTGGTAGAATTTACATCGGCTCCATGTTGGATAAGGAATTCTACACATTCCAAATGACCTTCTTCTGAAGCATAATGTAATGGAGTGAACCCTTCGATATTCCTAGCATTGACAGTGGCGCCTCCACGGAGTAGCATCTGAAGCAATTCTGTGTTTCCTCTCATAGCTACATAATGCAGCGTAGTGTGTTGTTCCACATCTGCTACATTTGAATCTGCTACTCTTCCAGAGGGGAGCCTGTGAAAAAAAACGTTGAAATGAATCTAGAACTAACAAATATATTCAGAGGCCAAAATATTTACCCATTAGTAACATTTGCTCTGATATACTCCGAACAAACTATTCCAAGAAGGAATGAACATTAATTAACTGTTTGAATTAGACTACGCTCTCATTTAGTGACCACCATCTGCATGTGTTTTCGTAGCATCTGCGTAATAATCCCAAAATACTATTTTTTTTTAATTTGTAGCTAAGAAATACCGTATTATACAGTAATATACGATGCTTTAAAGATATTTATAGAATAATGTCTATCTAAAGTGAAATATTTAAACTAAATACAAGAAAAGTATTATTTTTGTAACTTAAGAGAAAAGTTTTGAACACAACTAGAGCAACAGCGTCTAAATATAAAATTTACAACTGTGGGTCTAAATCGCAGAAGTTTCGTATTGGCATCATTGCAGCCATGTGGGCTGAGTTACTGAAAATAAATGTTACACCAAATCTATATACCCCAGGGTAATGAACTCTTGAAATCTTTGACGAAAATTATGAACTTAATTTGAATTCTTGGCGTCTGTCTTGTGCTAAATATCGATATTTATTTACTTTTTTATGTGCTTTGACGAGGTCCAGCCCATGCGATCTGCTCTTTCACCTAACTGTGACTTGGTATGGGAATTGATAATGGGAGATTTTGTGTTGCCCAGGAATTAATGGTACAGAACGGACATTTGTATGGTGTAGGTGATGTAAACCTCAACTGAAAAACACATCTTTTATTATTTTTAAAAACATAAATATTGCGATAATTTCAATAGTTGTCACTATAAAACATTTCTCCTTTAACGACTGTAATCAATATAATGATGAATGAATGCATTAAAAACTGGATATTCATTTTAATTATTTTTACAACGATGACAAAAACTTTCTTTATATAAATAAATTACTGAAATATATGAATAAATAATACCTGTATTATTCCACCAACTAGTATTTATTTTTAGTTTTCAACTTAAACAATGGTCTGCTTGAGAATTGTCCGCTTCCCGAGTCGGAGTTCGATTACATTATTTCTGAGAAATTCTATTTTCAGAGAATGGTTTGTGTGAACATATAATTTTCGACAATGAGACATGGATTTAGTCCTGGGCCCCACATAACTTCATAACATTAATGTAAAATATGTACATTTGCATACTTACTTAACAACGTCCATATCGTTTCTTTTAGCAGCTGTAATGAAGAGTGTTCTAGTGTTGTCACTTGACTACAAAATAAAAACCCCATTCAGTTATCACATAAACACTGTATAAAAGCATAATGAAATATGATGGAGAAGTTCACTTTCAAACATGTTTTTAGAAATGAGTTGTTAGTATTATTTCAAATAAGGTATGAACGTGTTTACACTTTTTTTGTGATAGTAATCATTTAACCAGTTGTCTTTAGGAAGTCTGGTCATACATTTTCTGAGTGTATTAAATATTCTAGTACGATATTAATAATGAAATGAGAAAAGTGATTTATTATAATACATGCACTGCCTCTTCTATTGTTAAAGAGGATATTTTAAGCAATTGCGATCCTTACTTCAAGCTATAAACCGAGGTCCATTTCNAACCCAGGTCCATTTCATTTTATTCAATCTAAAGTGATTCTTTGTCTGATTTGGAATTTCGAGTTAATGGCATCCAGTGCTAATGTGTATGCAATCATATTCTGAATCAGACAGTGAAACGAGAGATTCTTTATACGAATAGGTCGCTATGAGAAGACGTCGAGCATCCGAAAGCTATCACAATATCAATAGCGAAGAAGAACGGGAAGAAACAAGAAATGCTTGCATAGTTCTGCCAATCAGATTTTCATTTTAGGGTTTAGTGAAACAAATCGAGTTAAACATATAGCCATAGGGTTTTTGAGCTTTTCCATGAATCAATTGCTCTTTGCATCTTCAAACATATTAGAGAGAAGTTAAAAAGAACCCTGAAACAAATGTCACTTAATCTTTTCGAACCCAAAATTTCTGTTCAAGGCCGATTTTCATTAGACAATGGTTGTTAAACGATTTCTTGGTTAAAATAAATTTCTAGAATTCCTTTGCCTATGAGCTGAACTTGAAACTCATCTTCATATGATTCAAATTCACTTTCTAATCGAAAGGATTTGAGATTGAGAGTTTTTTGATAGGAATTTGAGAGTCTTGAATTAGATTTCTTGAGACCCGTGTCGGTAGTTGTAAAGTGAGGGAGGATATTATTTCTCGGTTAGTATTATGACCCATCTACACTTTAATGGGTAATATCCCCGGAAAATGTTACAATCACAAACGTTTTTCGAGCAGACGGTTTAAACTATTAATGAGTGATTTTGCATTACCAGAAATCGATTTATTAAGACAAGCCTTTTATGTTATATGTGATAGAAAAAAATATGATGTAATTATAAAATTGTCTTACATAAAATACAAGTGTAACATCAGGACCAGTTCAGTCTATCGATTTGTGAAATATTAACATTTTCCCGCATTTTGCTAGCTGGAAATTCTTAAGAAGATTACGGGTCGGGCCAGGCACCGCCAAACAAGGAAAAGGGACCACTAAGCATTCCCGTTTATTGTGTAGGTGCTGAACAGTTTTCATGTACTTCTGAAAATTGAGTAGGAATGCCCTCAGAAGAATGTTGCAGAAGCGCGTGGCTAGTGTGAATGGAATATTTCCGCCGGATGCTGAAATAATGCCATACCGAGAAGGACGCTGGCATATCGGTAAAGACACAGTGTTCACAGAAGCTGAGGGGTGACCAAGATGATTTGGAATGTACATTGCGGTAGCGAAGGCGTTGTCACGTGACCTCCGCTTCCGTATATATTGGGCGGATTGAAGATCCTCAGAGACTTTCAGACTTTCAGACTTTCAGACTTTCAGACTTTCAGACTTTCAGACTTTCAGACTTTCAGACTTTCAGACTTTCAGACTTTCAGACTTTCAGACTTTCAGACTTTCAGACTTTCAGACTTTCAGACTTTCAGACTTTCAGACGTGTGCGAAGTGTCCACCGTTTCTCGTAAACGGAAGCACCTACAAAAGTTAGTTCTTCCGCCATATATTAGCCATGTACAAGTTTTTGTATTCATTGCGTATGTCTCCTTATATTTCATTTTCAGTATGTATTTATTCATTTTCACCTGTATTTTTCAAACCTCGTAACTTTCGGTGTCTCAAAAGAATAAATTTGGGGAGGAATATTATATCATGAGAGAACACTTCGAGTATTATTTGCTAATGTACAATGTTACTTTATATAACTGCTGTATCTTACTCCTATATCTTTCTTATATATTTTATCAATATTTATTTAACAAATTTAGTATAGTACTATCATATAGAATATAGTACTTATTTATTAAATATGGTACTATCATATAGAATAATCCAATTTATGAGATATTTAGAAAAACTCGATCCCAACACATGAAAAAATACCTTAACTGCGGTAGCTAAGGTATTGGCTGCCAGCCAAACAGACAATGCATAAACTCGCACATTTAATATCCTACTCCTATTACGTGGATATTCGTCCTCCTGTTCTACAGAGTACAGCATTAGCTCTCTCAGTTTAAGTAGCTAATCTACAAGATAACGAAAGGGAATCTATAGTGCAGGATGTTGTCAAGCAGTAAGCATTTATTATTGATTCGACGTGAGTCGACGTCGACTTATCCGCATGCTTTCTTCTCCCTACAACTTTCTCGACAATATTCATTTTTAATACAACTCCATGGTCTTACCTTGTTTAAAGACAGACGTACAGCAAACGTTCTTTATTTCCGATTGCGCCACTATTCGATCCACGGTTCTTTCCCTCTGAAGGCGCGAATGCAACCACTGAGCTACTGCAGTATAATTTTCTATTTTCTTGTGTCACGCAGTCTAAGAGTTGACACGATAGTATTGGTACTATGAATAGTAAATACGAAAAAATAATAAGAATCTCTGAAATCTTAAAAAATTTATCTTTAAATAGAAATAAAAAGCATTAAAACGTTTGTTCATTTTTAATACTCTTGAAATTTACTCGTATTAGATTCATACTTAAAATAACCATTATTTAAAATAATAATTAGGTATTCGCTAACATTGACATTGAGAAATTGAAGATATCATTAGTGTACGGCTGCGCAACGCCAAAAAATTACTGTAAATTTTCATAGTCTAGACTTCAAGTTTCGGGCTACACAACGTCGGGATGGCGTCGTTTAGTCGTCAAAATGAATCATTTGGTTCAAATAAACAACTATTCATAGTTGCGAATGCCACGGTCGATTTGAATCCGTAAAACAATTGCTCAGGCTGCGCCGCCTCAGTCATGAGTCAACGAACCGAATGCTTACAAGGCAGCGCAGCCGAGTGTCATTTAGCTACAACTATGAACGAGATCAACTAAGAGGAACAAAAACCAGATATTTGAACGGGACTGAGCTGTTGCTCGCGGAACTTAAGGTTGATGTAAATTTCTTCCTCAAAACGAAACAGTGTTAGCTTCCGCATTGATAGAAAATTAGTCTGGTTCCGACGAAATCTCTTTTAGGGAAGTTACATCATTAGCTGTGGCAGCTAATGGTGCTGTCTGTCCGCTAGATAGCCAACGCGTGAGCTATCACTGCAAATTTTATGCTGAGCTATCTAACTTATTTTTTTCCGTCCAGGCTAACACACCAGATTTACACTGTCTTGAAAAAAACCCACGAGGGCGAATTGGTACATTCAAAAAGAAAAGGGCCTTGAAGAATTAGGATCTCAAAACTACAAGATCGTGATATAATTAGAAAAATTACTGAATCACGGGGTTTCGAGGAGCAAAAGAAAACCAAACGAAATAAATGATCTGAGCAACGAAAACAGACACATTACTTGCGTATGAGGGATTACTGGACTAAAAACAGGGCCAATGTTTGTTGAATGCGCGTTGTCCTAAGCGACCCATTCGCTAAGAAGAAAGAAGTTTTATTATAACATTCTTAAACAAATGGACTTTCTTAATCTGAGCGTTCATCAGGTTCAGCAATTTCTTTGTAAATAATTCTGTCCTTAGTGAGATAAAGGTTGTATATTTTTTCTTTCACTTACTATATGCTTTAAAATAATTTGTACTATCTCATCCTTATGCCATTTACGAGCGATGTCCAATGCATTGTGGCCATGTCTGTTCGGGAGTGTTAGGTTTTCACCATTCTCCATCAGCACTTCAATAGCTTCCTTGTGTTCTCTCGATACTGCGTATATTAATGCAGTAGAGCCATATCTGTCTTTTTTATTAACATCAGCGCCATTGTGAAGAAGGAATCTAAAAAGTAATGTTTTCATTTTGATCCTGATTTTTTCACGAAAATACTTAAAACTATATGGTCTAAATACAAGAATCGGAAAGTGTTTATTTACGTATTTGATAGACAATACAACAAACAGTTATGCTAGGAAAATGATCAATCGTTTAATATATTTTATCTACTATTTAATCAATTACGAATAATAAAAAAAGGATCATTATATTAAAATAGAAACTGCATAATAAAACTTGTTCAAATGTTATTGTATAATAAAGGAATATTGGAAAAATTATTTTTCTACAAATGGGACAAGAATGAAAATGAATGAGAAAAATCAAGTTTTTATTGATATTCACCGTTCAAGAAAAATAAGAGGAATGGCAACTTCTTAGAAAACCTTTACTTTCTCAAGTAAACAAGAGTTTACGATTCTGTATTGCATTTATCTGGAAAATGTAATTTAATAGACACAGAAGACCTTGTAATAAACAAAAAAACTTTTTGAAAATAAAAAATTCAAAACTTATTTCGTTTTCATGACGGTTTTTAAAAAATTGCAGATTATGGGACGAAAACTTGGAAATACCCCAAAACACCATTGTTTATCATTTTAGAAAACTAACTAGCTAAGTAAATAAATGACTTGGTATCGTACACACTTTGCGTTGGTTTGAAATATCTGATAAACAAACACAAAAAATCCAAGGCAAATGTCTTATTTACATATAAATTCATTTAAATGTCTTTTGATCGCAGGGGTGTTAACCACTACACCACCCGTTCGTTTTCCACAACTGTGCTACATTTCCTAAACCCCGGACGACTTGAAACACATCCCCGTACAAGAGATAATAAACCAGGAGGCACACAATTCTGCGAGTACTTAATTACCGGTTTCACACGTACCTACGTTTTAAGGTTCATTAAGCATACATTTCTTCCATGTTCTCTACACGTGGGAAAGATATGCGATAACTTTTTGGTCAGGTGAAAATGACGTACGATCAAAGTAGGTGTCCCGGGTTCGATTTCCGTCTCGTCTCAGGTTTCACGTGACTTAAATGTTATCAAATGTCTTATTTGTTGAATCCGATATTGTTTTACAATTCTTTCTATGAAATAATGTGAAATAAATTCATATATTTAAGGATGATATTAACGTACTTAACCAGTATTGTGTACTTAATACTGGGATAAACAATAATTGTTTCAACAAGTAATCTACTTAAAAATAATAATATAAATCGATGGAACTAAAAATACAATATTCTTATCGCCTTGTTTATTGTTTGTGTGAGATTTATATTCTTCTCTTCACTCGAGGATAGCAATGACAAGAAGCAGCTCTTTTTACCTTAACACGCCGATGCGGTTATTTCTAGTTGCAATAATTAATGGAGGAAGAGAACATCCGTCGACTTGAGCTCCTCGTTTGAGAAGAGTTTCTGCGCAGGAGACGCAGTTGACATCAGCCGCAAGACACAGCGGCGTCCATCCGAAAACATCCTCTTCCCTATTGGCATCCACAGACTGCGGACACAAGAGACAGAAGTCGTGTACATGTAGCTTACTCTTAGGGACTAAATAACACTAAGTAATAAAAATGTAGTATTTAGAAACAAATTTCAGTTTTATAATAATTATAAATTATTGCAAAACCCAAACAAAGGATAGTTTCATAAATACAAACGGTAAAATTGGAATTAACTTATATGTAGACAAAAAGTCAGACATGTTTCTCTAAAAAAGAGAATGTTGTGAATGCAAGAACCAATAAAACAGTAAAACCTTTTATTGCCTAACGATTAATGTTTATAATGTAACATGCTGACCCTGACTGGATTCTCACAGGGGTTTGTTTCATGATACAGTATTACCGTAGCTATAATTAGGAAGAGTCAAACTAGCTTTTATGTTTTTACAAATACCAGTAATATCAAAAAAAATATTCGCTACTTTGCGAAAAACTAAATATTTCTACACTTTAGTTTTTGTCTGCTGTTAAAATGAGTAAGTTGAGAAAATCCTTTCTCAATAAGTCTCAGCTGCTTATAAGCAACATTTTTGTGCGGCTTTAGGGCTCGTCTACGTCAAGGTCATTAGAGCTTTTCATAAGCAACAACTCAAAAATATTTCAAGATCGCATTTTTAATATTTTACCGTCTGCTTTGATAAATAATTCACTTATTTAGACAAAGCAAATATTTATTTCCCTCCAAACATTTAACATTGAAATAACGAAAACTCCGAAAATTTGATTGTGGATATTTGATTTCACAATCTGGATATACAAAAATCGGGATGATATCTCTGTTTATGAAATACAATAACAATAGAAGACCCTGTCATTATCGCTAACGACAAACTTCCGAAAGCATGTCTACTCGTTTTCACCCACACAAATTTAAATAAACATTTAAAAAACTAATCAGTTTTAAGATTTTTAAATAAACAATGTTTATATATAAAACTGTGATAAAACCTCAATTTGTTTGTGAGATATAGTGAAAATTGCGAATCTTTGATATACAACATTTCACCCTAAATAACTCCAATAATCGGAATTTCATTTTAAAAAAATTCTCAATACGCTCACACAATAGAAAAGCAAAATCCAGCCACAATTTTATTTCCAATGATTAACACATACTCAACTCAGACATGAAATTATTTAAATGTTAGTCAAGACAACAATTCACTCCATGTTTTCCATTGAAATATAATATCGAAAATACCTGAATACGATTGTTATATATTTGCAAACTTTATACAAAATATTCGCGATTATATCTCAATTAGTTCCTGAGAAATGGCGAAAATGATAAACTACATTGTTAGAGTGAACGAAAAAGCAAGAAAACATTTCTACCCCTTTGCGCTCATAAAAAATAAAACATCTAAAAATTCAAAGCNTAAGCGTCTGTCCTAGAAGTTTAATTTAATAATGTCTGCGTGAAAACTACAATAATGTCTCAACAAAAATTAAGAAAACTTACTTTCACTTTAGTTCTCCCTTTTACATTGAAATTTCGAAAAATATTTCTTGGTGGATGCTTTCGTTTTAGTAGCAACCGACTGGGCAAATTCCGTGTTTTTAGATTAAGTACTTAAGGCTGTGAGTTGATGGATGCAGAGGTGCCCAGCCCCCTAAAACCCGACGACGCAGACACCTCTCCCCCAATTTTGAAGCCCCTCTCCTCTCTTTCGTTTTCACTCACATCCAAATCATATTCCAAAAATTGATAAATATTTTACAACTAACTTCGTATTAAAATCTGTTTACAAAACCAATGCACATGCTTTCTCATGCACTTTTAACACTCTTATCAATATGGTACACAAGCACACTTTACAATACGTACAGCAACCAGTTGCACGCACCCTTTTGTTGATGTTGACAGCAGCAGTTTAATNTGCACCCTTTTGTTGATGTTGACAACAGCAGTTTAATCTGGCCCGCCAACCCACAGACCCTCAGATTATGAGAAGAAAAGTTACTTAAAAATTACAAATTCAAAACAAAATAAAATATATATGAAAAATTTGAAATATAGAAACGTAAAAGATTATAATCGCACTAGCACGGCGCTGATATGAAAGTAAGACTGTGAGCATGAAGTCGTTATGGGCAACAACTACAACTTCGCATTCACGCTTTGTATACGGTCCAAAACATCGGAAGGCGCCTGGATACCAAACTCACTCTGTCACACCTCCTTGTTCCCCGACGACTTGACCCAAAAGGAAGCCCCTGACACGTCATCTTCGACTCAACACTACTTTCTTATTCTTGGCTGCCAAAATGACTCACCATCTAGGGAGATGATTACACTAACCTTCGCAGCATCAATATACTCGTAGAATGCTCGAAAATGGATATTGTTCGTTGTCATTGTTCTCAAAATTTTGTGCTGAATCCGAAATTATACTAGTTTTTTATTCTGTACATGCACGCTAAAAATATAATTTGCGAACATAATATCGAGTAGGTAAATCATTCCGGCCGCGAAGGTTAACGATGTTAGTTTGAGGGAAACGTGATGAATCAGGGTGCGTCACTAGATGAAGACGTCTTGGAACGAGGAAGTGGTGACAGGAGATAGGTAGTCAGGCGGATTACGGTAGTTTACAGACTGGTAGGAAGAGACCAGGAAGCTTTAATTAGGCTACTAATCACTCAAAGCACTCTCTTTGTGCTCATATTACAATTCGTTCCGTTTGAATAAACTTGATTATGATAAAAAAGGATAAACCACTGTGTTGTCAAGTGCTGACAACAGACGCACAGAGCAAGTTACTTAGACCGTGAAGTGGTAAGGATAAATAAAACAAGATGTATTTAATGATTCCACAAATGTTTACAAATAATTACAATAGAGTTTTACGTTTCTGATGTTAGTCGCTAATTTTATGTTGATCGAATTCAACATTTTTGTGAACGTTGTCGTGATGGACACATGGTATTTGTTATTAGGTCAGACTCGCGCGTCTAAGCAGAGGAGGTGGCCAGTCGGTCGCATGTCGTAGGTGCCAGTTACGTATAAGTACAGGGCACGGAGGAGGCCCATCCTCGTACACTCGTACTCTCGTACTCGCACCCGGCCGAATGCTACCGGACAGTTCTCGATGACTGGAACTCCCTTATTCCGCTAGTCGGAGGATCGCTTTGCGGTCCACGCCAGAATAAGGACTTCAACCCTCGAGCCGGCCCTAGCCATATTGTTTCTACTGCATAATAAAGGGTGCTTCAAATATTATTACACCTATTCTGACAAGAAACATAAAATGATTACCTATACTACCTGTTAAGCTATAATTTATATAATATAGACACTTGCGAGTAATTCATACTATCTATAGCTTAGTGAGGTGAGAGTACACATCTGTTCTTGATACTTAACTCCCCCCACGTTGGTTAAACTGGTCTTTCTATTGTTGCGCCCTCCATTGATTTTGGGTTTGCGCCTTTTGGGACCCAATCCGACCCTGTCCCCTTACGCTAACTTCAGATGAAAATTTCCTGAAATGTTTATAAAGAGAATTGGAATCTAAAGGAAACACTGAAAATACGACCAGGTGCCATAGAGAATCGTGGGCAGACTTAAACAACCTGAAAAGAAAATGTTGAAGATGAATGCAGAAAGAACTGATTTGAACAAAACACAGAAGTCACATCACAGGGATACGGATAACAAGGTATAACTGATCCGACGCTGAAAGGCAGAAGGTTAAGACACGAAAGAAGAAGAATTTCACTTTTAGGGTAAGAAAGAAAGATTGAATAAAAGAAAACGTGTTCTTACAAAATTGAACTCGGTCAACTTCCACAGTAAACTTCCCCACTCGCGAAAGGCAACTGTGACCGCGATCTTGGCCGCGTGGTTTATATATCAGAGAACCGCAGAGTGCACTTGCACAAAGCATTGGGTGCAATTGCATCGCAAAGAAAGGGTCGCAGAAAGAGGTTTACAATCCGTTAAATAACATATTTCCATTCTTGAACAAAACATAAACCCTCTTAGTGCTACAGTGCGAGGTGTGTAAAGAGAATAACTACTATCATTCATTTTGACTTCAAACCATCAATCAAACAGGACGTATTTGATACGGAACGCTAGTTGGTTGCAGAGGTTTATAATATTTACGGGAGAAATAAAAAGTTCAGTTATTTTATATATTAAAATGATTCTCATAATTTATTATAAATTTTGGGCAGCTTTTAATAAAAAATAATTAATCATAAATTTAGTGTCAAAAATGCAGTTACCAACTGCGTATGACCACATGGAGGACAATAACTAATTTGCAGATGTGTTTGCGGGTGAACTCTAAAGATCTACGAGTTAGTCGTATTCCGGGATTGTTAGCATCACCGGTTGACTTCTAATTAGCAATTGATTTTGTACCCACTCAATGTTAACATCAGTATCCGGAAAGTAAACCTACAATGTTTTCAGTATGTTCACCAAATAAGTAGTGATGAAATTTCCAATTTCATTCGGTAATTCTATGTGGTAATTTTGCAGAAAAGTGTATAAGATTGGAAAACATTGAGTATTCTCCTTTTCTTAGTAAGTAATACAGAAATATATTTTTTTTTAAAGCTGTATTTTTCTCTTGCAATAAATATGAATGTTGATTTTCCCTGCAAAAATTTTCGTAATTTAGTTGACCTTTCCAAAAATGTCGACAAAGCGAGCTTATTTTAAAAGCCATTGCTCATTATTAGTATCGTAAAGGGTTTTCCCCAATAGCAATGCCTTCAGGTCGTCTCAAAGTTCAAAAACAACTGGCTAAAGCATTGCTTCTAAAAATCCATCGTGTTACAGTTACATGAAGAAGTAGTTAATACTGACAACCCATTTCTTTGCCCAATTTTTTGAACAATCTTGTATAGAGTTGGCGTCTTTTTACGCAAATAAAAATCTTCACAGTTTTTAAAAGAAATCTTTTTATATCAGACGGCGTTTTCTTTACTGCTAGGGCTTAATGATGCAAAATACAATTACTGCTGTCACATCCGGGTGGAATATTCTTAATATTTAATACGATGCATTTCATTTTTCCTGCCATTGCAAATCAATGTTTTGTTTATCAATGTAAAAATCTAAGATTTTAAACGTTTCTCCCCGAATTGTGTTGGTTTCAAAAGGTGTACAAAACAGTAAACCTTATTCGATTGGTGTGCCGAAAGAATGCCTCACGAATTCAAGCATAGTTGATAGACAACGAACAATGTACTTTCATCAAATTGCATTGCAAAAGTATCAGAAGCATTCGATCTGTGTATGAGTTCATTTTCAACGTAGTGGGATATTTTATAAATCCAATCAGACACAGTGATGTTTGAACATTGTATTGCTGCAACTTTCTTTATGCGTACAACTATGCAAACTACTGCTTTTAACATAAATGGTTAAATTAAGTTATCTGAAATTTTTTGTAGTGTTCTAGATCGAAATATCCTGTAATTTATGAGAAAAAATTAGCTTTGTCACATTTATCCAATTTATGGAAATAGGATACTGCGGCTTCGTACGCCTTTCTGTGTTTTTGAAAAACATAAACTTGTTTTTTTCTTTAAATGTTCATGATTTGTATTTAAATGTTGTTTTACCTTTGCTGGCACCTCAGAAATATTTAATATTTTTTGTACAATTAGGGTATAATTTGTTTTTTCGGAACTCCCAAGAAGAAGAAAAGAAAAGTAACCGTACCTTCTTTTCCTTCAGATTTTACCCCTTAATTTTCTCTTGTTGGTTTTAATGCCGCATTTTCCGCATTCTAAAATTAATAAAATTTAAATTGGTAAAATTATTATTTTCATTAAAAAATCGGATTTTAAATTATAAAAACACCAAACATTGAACAGACCTTTTTAATACTGGTGTAAATAAATAGCAAAATTATTACGAGAATAAATAATAAATTTTGTAATCATTATGTATCACTTATGCTGAGCCACAATATACTTCTTCCACGTCCCCGCAGAACTGGTGTACAAATCTTACAACTGCTAATTCAGTCAAATGCTAAAGAACCCGGCACTTATCTACTGGTTAGTATTTATTTAATGTTACTTTTTCATAAATAAAGTACCTATACTATTTTGAACATCGGATATTATGGGAGAAGAATCCACAGAACGTACATTATTAATAAAATGACCCACTTCTGTTTAGAAGAAATGGTAAATTTTAATTGACTTACGCACTCAAAAAATAGTTACTCTTGCACATACATCTTATGAAAGTAAAAACATATTGTTATCTTAGAATATCTCATTTTAAAAAGCTTGAAATCAAACTTAAATAGAATTATCAAGGAAACAGTTCCTGCGACTTTTAATCTTCGGAGAGAAAAAATTATAGGTTAATTACATGTGAAATTATTTTCTGTAGCTTTTTAATATATATTTTATGTCATTTAAAATAAACTAAAAATTATTTACAATAATACTGTTATTAAAATTATAAAATTTGTATACATTAATATTGTAGTAATACAAATTCAATTCATATTACAGGGTAGAGGTAATGCAAATAAACTGACGATTCTACAAATTCTCTGGCTGATTAATATCTACCATTTTCAGGCAAAGTGCGATGTGTTGGCAAAGGAGATAATTGCGAATATTTTCAGAATATCCAAACATGTTTTGAATAATTGAGAATAACTCTCCCAGAGAAGGGTAAAACTTTTACACCTGCTGGTGTGACGTTGCATTACTACACTTGGAGAGCTCCTCTTCTACTTACACTCGCAAGTCTTTACACATGCGAGTCATTGGTCTTTACTCTGGCGAGTATATATACCTGTATTGACAATGAAAAACTCGCAAATGTAATCGATCCTTTCTATCAAAAACACATTAACGTACTTGTGTTTTATGGTGTACTTGTAACGTTTTCTAAAATATATATAGTTCCCTAAGTTTGCAAAGTGCAAAAACTTTCAGCCTCCACGGGGCAGTATCGAACAAAGATTCCATTCTACCATTTTACCCCGAGTTCTTAACGTAAGTGTGAATGCGTGTAACATATAAAATCATTTTTTCAAATTTTGCCACTTGTACGCATGATATAAAAATTATAGTATTCCGTATAATTCGAGACAGTGTATAGAGCACTGAGCTGCTGGTTGGATGACCGGGGATCGATCCCCGGTGAGGTGGGGATCAATATCCAGACTGGCTCCCAGGCCTACTCAGCCTGCTATAAAATGAGTACCAGGATCTATCCTGGGGTCGAACCGGTCGGAACAAGATGCTGACCTCATCTCCTCCTCCTAGTTCTGGGGTCAAGAAATCGCGCGAGCTCTACCCTCCGTGAAGGTCAAAGCCCACAAAGGGCTGTAGTGCCAGAAACGAAGAAGTAGTAGTATTCTGTACAATTACAATTTAAGATATTTTACCTGATTCGCTTTGCTGGCTGGGAGGTTACCGATCACAATACCCTGTTGAACCTTCGGCCTAACATGTGATTATTCACATTTCAGTTTATACATTACAGAACAAAACAACTATCTAGTAGGTACCAAATTTACTGTAGAAATATTTCTCTTATTTTTTGCTCTGTTTTCAAAAATGTCAACCGATTTGACTCAACATTTTCCCCATTGTATTAATAATAAATAGAACTGTATATTCATTTTATATTGCATGAAATAAATGATGGTTTCTCAAAGTCTCTTACCTTCTCCTGCAGGAGAATCTGTGCAGCATCGTGATTGTGTCCCGCTGCACTGAATCCAATTGCCAAATGCAAAGCAGCGCGACCTTCGTCATCTCTTGCATTGGGATCACGTGCAGATCGCTGCAGAAGCAAAGCAACCGTCGCTGTGTTGCCTTCTTCTAATGCCACAAACAGAGCAGATCTTTTGTCATATGAAACATAAAAAAAAAACTAGTCCGCAATTAGAGAAAGACACAAATGTTTCTATGTTGTTTAAGTAAGGGATTAAGTGTGTTTTGTAAACTTGATGAAAATAGGCGGCAACTTCCCAGAATCCATTTGTGTCAAATTAAATTATACATTTTTGGTTTGTTTGAAGATAAAATAATTAGTAAGGAATCAATCCGTAATAAACCCAAAGACCTCTGAGGTGGTCTCGTAGAGACTAAATTCCTCATCTGAGGCGACTCCCTTAGGAAGTACTTTATTTGGGTAGTATATTCCATTTCTGGTTCACAAACATAGAAATCTCTTAGATTGCGGTGAACCTCACCGCTAGGTAACTCGCCTCAGATGAGGAATTTAGTCTCTACGAGACCACCTCAGAGGTCTTTGGTTTTCACAAGTTGAATGAGAATGGTAGACGGGCCCGAGAGGCGAACGGGATGGCGCAGTCGGTAGGCGCATGAGCGCGTAAAGCTCAAAGGTCCCGGGTTCGAATCCCGGTCCCGTCTCCCATTTTCATTCGACGTAACATTAAACCGATTTTTTAAAACTCATGTAGTTGTATTTTACATTTTATTATTTATATTTTCTGTATTTAATCTTCGCTAATTGACTCACTTTAATCTCTAGGGTCTTTACCAAAATATTCGTTGGAGTGTTTCTCTTTGGATCTTTGTCTCAGCCTGGCTACAAGCGTGGGCATCTCCCTGCCTTCGATAGAAAAAAGGTTTTGTTGTTATTCACAAGTTATCGCTTTCTGATGGGGCGAACTCTGGGAGATTTCCTTAAAAAATGTGTCCAGTTAAATAAATCTGTGATTGTCTTCACCATTGAGTAATGAGCTACTAATTGAATCTATTTTATTATGGATTAAGTGTTTTTAACATCGTAAAACTCCGTCAAAATCGGAGGTGTTGATGGTGAATTATATTAATTGAACAGACCTGACGTAACAGGGAATCCGAACATATGTTGCATGAAATATTCCTAGAATGAAAATTTGTTATTGTTATTAGTTCACTAGTTAATACTTATTTAACGTAGTCAACACATAGCTTTCAGCATCGATACTACTTCCTTGTTTTATGGAAATACATTCTGAGAGATATAAGTGTCGTCGCATGAAATGGAACTTACAAACGATCTGTGTATGAAACAAGACAGTTGACCTCAGCCAGTGCAATAAAACCCGGAAATGAGCCGAGAGCAAGGGATTCAGTATTTGCAACTAACCAGTCCACTTTCCTTGACACAAACAATACCCTTCCACTCATTGCATGAGCTAATAAATTCCTGCCCTTTGCATTTTATCTCGGAAAATAGTAGTTGGGAAAATACTCCGCATCAATACAACTATCAACGCCATTTCAACTAAGGAAACGAATTGTTACAGTATTGTACTTATTCTTCATCTACTCAAAATATCAATTATGAAACTCGATAAGGTGGACAATGAGCACGATATATGTATGTACATTAAGAAATTGATTTAATTCTTAACACATAATATTAAACCTGTTTGCCAGAAAAGCAGCTGCAAATTGCTTATGACTACTTGGGCGACAATAAACTCTCCGGAATCACGATCAGGGTCCGAGGGCAGTGGTGGATTTTATATTCCCAAAAGACGTTGTTAAACAAATATGACCTGTTATCCATATATGTTTTTCAAAATAAATCAGAAATATTAAATGCAGAAAAATTTGTAAATTAATAATAACACAGTACGAATGAAAGTCTACCAGAAGGAAAACAGGAGTTGCACGCGTGCTAGGATGCAAGTCCAGGATTTCACAAAGTGTACTTTACAATGGTCTTTATTCGATAGTATTGTGAGACTACTACTCACTGGGTATACAAAACGTAATTTTTTAAATACACTTTTCATTTACACGTCAAAAAGCATATATTACAACAACCCGTCGTCAATAGTCTATATAGTGTGAATTATATATATTTTCTAAGAACTTTATTATTAACAAAATACATGCGTATATAGGGTTTATGAAATTAAAACTATGTAATATATTACCTGTAAAATCAGTCTAAAAATTCGAACTTTTTTGATTGTTGTGAAAATGCGTATTTGGATTGAACAGGAAACAAAATATTCTTTTTTTCAGTATTTTACTTTAGTCCATGGGAAAATATTTCAGATGAAAACGCAGGACGTCTGAGTAGTTTACTCAAAAAGCGTAAGCACCATAGTCGTTAAATTTCAATAACGAATTACTGGTTTTTATATAAAGTAGTTATAGTAATAATATTATTTAAAAAATTGATTTAGTTTTGATAAAAGTTCGAATGACCAGTAATTTGACCCGAACGAAAATAAACAGTTAATATTATTAAATAAATTTTAATCCTTAAATATTTGTTTCTAAATTATTCTACTCTACTCTGAGTGTTCGAAATGTTTTCTTTTCGAGAAAATGGTGAAAGTCGAATCTTGCAGTTTTTCCGTATTTACCTTCCGTATACCTCTGTAAGGATATACGAGATAATAGTCATTCAATTAAAATCGGGTAATTCTCCTCAAACTTATTTATCAATTTTGCTTTGAACACTTTCATTGCAAAATGGAAATTTCAATTTTATTAAAAGAACATTGTTAGTATAATTGACTTCAATAGCGTTTAGCGTAAATTTCACAGTGGTGAAGGAAAAAACGAACTTGTTAATGCGAATGTAAATGTGTTTTGCTTAGATGAGTGTTGTAGCTCCTTTTTCCAATGGCTGTCTCAATTTTTTTCCTTTTGTGAACTTATTTTGAAATGTACTGCGAAGTGTTTTCCAATACATTACCTCGTTTTATTCAATGGGCGAATGAGTTTTTAGATTGATTGATATTCTTCTAAATTATTTGAAGCTTATTTAAGTGACAAAATCGATGGAATATTGTTTGTTCAGTTTCTCTCTACTTAATTTGATTGCTTTCTTTACAGATTAAATCCAGGGAAAACTGAACGAGTTTGGAAATATGAAGAAGAAAAAAGTACCCACAAAAGATAATATGAACTATTAACGATGACGTATGTGATGGCAGAATAACCATCATTGTCCAGGGCTCTTGGGATTTTGTTTGTTAAGAACTGGAACGCAGGAGCGCAAACGTAACTTCAAATCAGTTGAAAAAAGTGTAGTAATTTTATATTGCATTAATAATTATTCCTTGATGACTGGCGATAATTTATTACTATTGGACAAATAAATTGTTTCAAAATATGCTTGTCAGAAATTATATTTACAAAAATACACACGGGAGTTTGAATTTACGCACTGATGCAGAAAATCTATCTGGTTTTTACAATACAATATTATAACATATTTGTGTAGTTTCTGTATTTTGTAAACTTATTTTGAGTTTATATTATGACGAATATCATGATAAGTTGTTCTTTTCATTATGATTGTCGTAATAATTTGTTATAATGTATCACGTGACGACGACTTCAACAGAAAGTTCGAAGGCCGAGAGCTTGTAATCACAGAATATATAAACTCTTTGTCCGTCAAAGTTCGCAAGTCTTTGATTGTTCATTTAATTTGTTGTTCGTTTTGTAGAATTTTAGAATAAGATTAAAAGAATAAAATGTTAATTATGAATGAACGAATTTTCAATAATTTTCTCGTCGTTTCATTGCGAGTTCAATTTTATGCCAAATTAAAAAGTAGATTCTTTTTTTAGAATCTTTTCCATTTTTGTAAGCGAAATTTTGTCTCGTTGCGCAATTGATATAAACTAGTTTCCTCTACTAAATGTAAACATTCGTTCTATTCAAAGTTATTGATAAAAAATAAATACGATTACACTGTCATTTATATACATCAATATCCTGAATAATTTATCTATATTTTAAAAAAGGAAAAAAATTAAAAATTGATGTGGTAGGAAATCAATATATTTATATCAACACGAAATTCAGATACATAAACCACCATAAAATACTCTATGAACAATTTACATATAAAATAATGTTTCGTAAGTTCCCAAACAACGGAAAACACAACTGACTACCCTTAAAAATTGAATCTAAGAAACTAACATTGATATGGAAGAAAGTGACTGGACGACATTTTCCGGGCTCTTCATCTCAGAGTTTGTATCCATAACCAGCTTTCAGCATTCATTCATTGGTTAGAGCGTCTCGGAAATTCCCCCAAATAAGCAAACTGACTATTTATTTACAAACGGGACTGTGCGTAGCAGTTACTGCTATATCAATGTTTTCAGTGCAATCAGTTCTACTTTCATGTAAGATTGTGATTCAATAATAATAATAATAATAATAATAATTCATCGCGCTTTTGTGTGTGTGCTGAGGATAAAGGTGGACAAGATTTCAATGTGTGGACGATATAGTGACGCACTATGAACTAGGAGGATGAATCGTAGCACAAACAGGCGACTGAAATAATCAATCCTTAAGGGGAATGGCTCAGGTTCTGATAGTAATTTCAAATAGAGATATTTGTTTACGTTTGACTGTGAAATAGCGATACAATGTTGCTTAATAACATCTTAATCAGCTGTAGAACAAACTTTTAAATGAAGAACGCGTTATCGGGCATTAGACAAGTACATCACGCACATGAAGTGTAATATTGAAAGACGAATCTTGAGAATGCAGTCTAATTAGACAAATACTGTTCAGTAATGAAAGGCTTGGTTGGATAATGGGAATGAAATTATTGAATTTGAGGAATATATAAAGCAAAATTAACTGGAAATTTTACTCGCCGTATCTCTTGAATTTAAGATGATAAGCTACTCAGTGTGTGTACTATGGAAAGAATGGAAGCAAGTGACTGGTATAATAAAAGTCTTTTTTCATTTATTGTTCAGATTATTTTTTTGAAAAGAAAGTAACAATTAATATGTAATAATTTAGGTTGCATAATTTCAGCTAAAATGAATAACAATAGAGTTACACAATCAACGGAGAAGAATAGAAAGATTTAAGTAACGTCCAATTTAGACGTTTCTTGTATAAAACCTTTCCTAATTCCGTACAACATTTCAATAATCACCAGATGCTATTCGCGTTCAAAAGCGTTTCCGTTTCAAGAGCAGAGTTCAATCGTCAACTAACCCGTACAATATATTGCGTCACCTTTGAATGTGCTAATCTTTTTGGACGCAATTATTCTAGTCGCTGTTATTTTGAGTTTTCACCAACACCTTAATTTTGAACATTCCATTAAATACAATATTTCCAAATCATAACACAGTAATTTCTTCAAAATTATGAACAATATCATCGCGGATTTTCCGTTATTGAGATATATACATACAATATAGAATAAGATGCATTAGATGTAATAATTATATAACTATTTTGTAAATCTAATTAGCAGTTTCATATATTTCAATGCTTATAAGGCTAACTGATTTTAAATGTTTTTATGTCAGTCGCTCGAAACATTGATTTAACATTTTTACTGTTAATCCAAAAAAAATTAGCATTATGTTATATCATAGACTAGAATGTGGTTATATTGTCAATGTGATGTTGGTTGCGAAGAAACGTGAAGTACAACAAAATGAGCGGAATATCATTTTGATGTTTGTTGCTAAAAGAATAAATTTAGTTTCTAAATAGTGAAATATAAAAATTAAAAACTGTGTGTCTGCTTCTAAAAACTTCTTTTTCTTTAGCATGTTCTTTGCTAGCTTACGTGGAATAATCAGTCTAAAGTAAAAAAAAGTACAATAAAATAACAAAAATTTTGTGGATAAAAGACGGAAAATAAATGTTTAAATTTCTAAAATATTTGAATTGAAGTAAAATTGAAAAAGGGAATGACAAAAAAACTAAGAAGATGGTTTGATATATAAATAGACTAACAGAATGCATGAACTATGGATGGAGTATAAACCAACCAAATAAAAAAGAATGAAGAAGGAAGTTGAATGTGACTGACAAGTATTAAGCGCAAATGTGCAGATGGTTCGAGGGAATGCTGTTGAAGAACCTCAGGAGAGCAGGATGAGAGAGGGTTTAAGTTCGAGTATTTTCTCAGGAGAGATTGCACTGGGTGTCGTTGAAGTTAGGTGATCTTTCGGTGAATGAACTCAGTGTAATGGACACTTGTGATATTTAAAATGATATTGTCAACATCTGCAAGTTCCTCAGATGAAGAGAATAAATTTTTCTATCAAAAGTATTAAGCAAAATTAGTGTCAAAGAGATAAACTATTTCGAATTGTGTGTCGTACTGTAATGAACTGGCTAAATTTGCATTAAATATAGAAAGGAAATATATTTTATTGAGCTATAATAGTTAAGAATGTTAATTCTATAATTGCTGTGATTACATCTGCTTATTGTGACCTACTGGGATTGCCATCGCGATGTATAGTCCGGCGAAGTGACCACGCTGAGCTCCCAACTCGACAGGTACATGCGACAGGCGGACCACTGGTCCTTCGCCTATCCTCGGCTTTTGTACCCAAACGTAGGCTGACAACCTGGGCAACGGATGAATCCCGACGCGATCTCGTAAGTGCTAGGAGAGCTGACAACCCTCCGAGTGTTTCTCAGCACTTCAAACCGAGAAGGTAGGAAGGGACTCAAGCCCTCAGTTGCTTGAACTTGACGGGTTGCTTATTTGTGTTGGACTGTGTCGGGCAGTACGGTATCTCCACCCGTGGGGTACGGGAAGGTGGCTATGATCTCCGATCGGTGAGCAGGAATGTAGCTCGGCAACCGTTAGCGCAGATAGCGGTAGAGATGTGAGCTAGGAACATCACCGCCCATTAGAGCGAATGTTGGAAGAGGCGGGATTATATCCCACCTCGGTGTTTGTGAGCATGATCTCACACCCCGCCCAGGGGGCAACCCCTGGACCGACTACTCCACTCAGCCTCCTGGACGAGAGGAAGGGTTCCTTAGAGTAGCTGACGTTAATATACTGGGGCTAAAGGGCTACTGGAAAATTTGAGGACCGAGAGGACGCGATAGGCCCAACGTCTCCACGCCAACCTGCTTCATTGTTCTGATAATAACATTATTATATTTAATGAAAGGGCTTAGTATACCTATGACACCACACACAACCAACTACCGACAACGCTGAGTCACACAATATGCATTTATTCTGCATTTATTTAAGGCTATTAAGTTGGCTACACCTGAATCGAACGAGAAAGATGTTCCATTTACTTGCTTCACGCCTCCGGTGAAGTGGGCTTCTCGCTCGGAGGAAAGGCGTATTTTTGGTTTCTAGTCCAGAGAAATAAATACAAAACGCTTTTTGTTATTTATGCAGTGATTCTGTACACTAGACACGACAACGGAGAATTCATAAAAAGCTTTTTCCTCCTAAAACTTTAATAGGTTTCTCTCAAGTATTTCCGTAACTTCATACAATCGTTTTTAAAATAAAATGGATATTGCAAAATAGAAGAAATAAAGTTAACATATTATAATAAAATGATAAGAAAACAGGGTCAAAAAATAAATTTTTCCAGGAAAAAATTGAATTACATTTATTATATTTTCCCCAATCATATGAATGTAAATATTTTACCTTTAAAAGAAGTTCTTTAAACATTTAACAAAATGAAAAAGAAAATACATGGTAGAAAACATTTTTTCTACTTTAAATCAAATAATTGTCTTAAAGTATGTGTGCTAAAAAGTAATGATAAAATTTGTTTATAAAATAATTCATAAATTTTATCTAGCAGTCTAAAGAAAATAATTTACATATTTTTAGTTACTTTGAAACGTATAAATAAATAATGAAAATATTAATTATTATACTTTGTTACACTGCATGTAAGCAATCTTTGGTGGCAGGGAAGGAAAGAGACAATCAAAGTACGCAATGTAAGTAGGTACATAAAAAATCCAGCACCCAAATTCCTATAAATACACACACACATGGTATATATAGGTTAGAAAATTAATACAAAAGACAACAGAGGAGGAAATTGTATTTAAATTTATTTTTTTTACATGAGACCCTTGTGTGAGTATATATTTACTTACACATTTTGTTCACCATCAGATACAGACATTCATTTATTCAAGTTTAATGAGTACTTTAAGCTGCAACAAAGGATAAAAATCAATGCAAAGGACAACCCTCAGCTAACAGGTGACAGTTACCACTCCTGTTTTCTTCAAATAATAATTAAATAGAAGACTTATTACAATTTAGGAATATTTAAAAATAAAGAGGACTATAAAGAAAAATTAGTAATTCATACATTACATCTCATTGTGCAAGTGGCAGAAGCACGTAAAGTTACGTGAAATTAATTGTGTACATGTTAATATTATGAACAAGTTTCATACTAAAATAAGCAGGGAACAGAGCAAAAAATTACAAGAAGCTGCCTTGGGAATTAATATCCTTGAAATACTTGTTGGTAGAATTTATATCACCTCCATGTTGGATAAGGAATTTCGCACAAACCAAATGACATTTTTGTGAAGCACAATGCAATGGAGTAAATATTTTGTTATTTTTAGCATTGACAGTGGTGCCTCCACTGAGTAGCATCTGAACCAATTCCGCGTTTCCACACATAGCTACATAATGCAGCGCCGTGTATTAATCTTCATCCGCTACATCTTTTTAGATCTGCTACTCTTTCACAGGGAAACCTGTGGAAAAGAACATTATAGTGAATCAAGGACTAGCATTTCTATTCAGATACAAAAAAATATGAACTCATTAGTAATATTTGCTCTAAAATACACCCGACGTGAAGTTCCAAGAAGAAATGAACATTAATTAAAAGCATGAATTAGACTACGTACTCATTTAGTGACCTCCCATGCATCGGTCTTCGTAGCATCTAGGCAATATTACAATTATATCAATTTTATGTAAAGTTGTTGCTAAGAAATCCCATATTATAAGATAATATACGGTGCTTAGAAGATATTTCTAGAATAATGTCTATCTAAAGTAAAATATTTTAACTCAGTATAAGAAAAGTATACAAGAAAAATATCCGCTGTAAGTGGTGTAAACCTCAACTGAAAACCACATCTCTTCAATTATTTTTAAAAGCATAAATGTATTGATAATTTCAATGGTTGTCACTATAAATATTCCACCTTTAACTTCTGAAATGAATATAATGATGAATGAATTCATTGGAAATGCATGTTCATTTTAATTATTGTTACAACGATGAAAAACCTTTCTTTATATAAATAAATTAAAACATAAAATACGTCACATAAGTCAATTTTTTTTATTTACAAAAACTGTATCTTCACAATTTAACTTCTAGATCAGTAATGTAGATATTAAGGTGAAGATAGAGTCAGGACAACATATAGCCCGTTCTTTTAATTCTAAAAAATATTTATTTCAATCTTCAATCCTAACACATTATCACGCTCAAGGTCTTAGTATCTTATATAACAAGAGCAATTTGAAAAGAATGCAAATCCACGTGTCATCTAAAAACTGTCTCCACAACGACCTCTGTGCGGCCAATCTATAAAGACTTCTCTCTCTTTAAGGGAATTTACTCGTAACTCGGCTTCTGTGACTTCTTAAATAGTTTGTGTTTATAATTTGGAAGGAAGAATTTTATACATCACTTCAAATAATTTCTCGTAAAATAAAGTTATAAGTCAACAACTGTTTGGAATTTAAGAACTTTGGAAAAAATTCACTGGACTCAACAATGGGTGTTTTCTTGTACCTTAACTGAAGAAAACGGTAAAAATGGAATATTACTTTGTATTTTTTGCATTCATTTATTGAATTTTTATTGCATTCATTTTCATTGCATTAATTAGAGTGATATCGGATTTCAAAGACTCCTGTCGAAAGAGTCCTAATGAAACCTGATTCCTCACCTGGAAGAGAGATGGTTGGTTCAATATCTCCTTCTGCGCTTCCTCACTTAGTTCTTGTAAAGTTCACACGTCATGAAAATCACTTTCAGTTGCATTTTGAAGCGCCACATGCAAAACTCTACTTCCAATTGACGCTAATAGGTTTTGCACAAGAACCACGTCTGAAAATGAAAACAGAATTATGTCGAAATTCTACCTATCCCTTTGTGTACCAGACATTTCTTTTTGAGAATAAAATTCAACATGCTTCTCGAAAATTTTCAAGTTATATTACACTATTTTTATAATAAATCTACCTTTTTTCACTCTAAATTACGAAATTCTTTTATATGACATTTAAATAATCAACTTTCTACAAATCGTTTTACATGAAGCACCCGTAAACATCTTGAACATTGTAACTCACCTTCTTTTCTTTCAACATCAGAAACGAGGACTTTGACTCTTTTAGCTGCCGCAATGAGAGCTTCTGTTTTAAAATCCTTCAGAGTTGAACCGTCCACGTAGAGCCAAGCTTCGTCTTCCAACTCTGCGCGCACGGCTTGCAGTACCTTTGCAGCACGCAAACCGGGTTCCTTTGCTTCATTTACAGTCACGCGCAAAGGCGACGTGGCGTTGCGCAGAGCGGTGCGCAGAGTAGCGCCCAGCACATTCAAGGACTGAGGTTAGGAGAAAGCACAGAAGATATTTCAGACAACTTTTACTGACTCATCGATGAATGTACACCATTGATAAAAAACTTTCACAAAAAAGCCTTTCTTTTTTTACACAATGCATCTAGTTGTTTGCATATATTTTTCAGATGAATTTAACTTTTTTAAATTGTCATCGTAGATAAGATATACTGAAAAATAGATTTTATAAAAAAAGGAAACAAACCAATGTTGAGAAAAAATATTAAACTTACCTATACGATTTTTACAAGATGTGAAATGCAATTAAAAACATGATTTTGAATATAATTGTGTCAATATTAAAAACCTATATGAATTTTTCTTTTGTACAAGAGAAAAATAATTTTTTAACAAATATGTTTTGTTAGTCTCCTTTAAAATATATTTCGTTGCAGCTTCATGTATTTCTTTATAATAGCTGCATTCATACCTTGTGCAAATATTTCAGTAGTTAGATAACAAACTTAGAATCCAGTAAAAAACATTTATATTTTAACATATCCTTATAAATGATTTCTATCGTTTCAGGCAAAATACATCTATCATTACATAACTTATTTTTTTATTTCGCTTACGATTTAAAAGATTTCAAAATATTCACAGAAATATACCAAATCTACTGTTATGTCGTGATCATAATACCTTGAAGTCTAAGTCGTTGCAAACTGCTTGCAGTGTTGTTTTCCGCAACTCTTGTCCGAAGAAATCCGTAAGAATATTGTTTGAAAGACAGTAATTATTCTTATTATTTTCTGACCATTCTCTTAAAGACTCCAAAAATGGTTGTAAAAATGTTTTTGCTTTTTTACCAATCACTTTATACATTTGTTCTTCAATTACTTTATTCATATTCCTGGAAGAAGCTTTATTGCAAAACACCTTATGACCAGGTAGGAGCTCATTTTGGTACAAATCTTTCCTCACATCTTGGTCAAATAACTGCCAAACCTATAAATGGAAACAAGTTATGAATTAAATATTATTAAATTTTAAGTACAATAATCTAATATAACATATTCTAATATAAAAACTAGGATTATCAATAAAAAATTAAATTATTGTATTCTCCCACTTATTTCGTCTTTGCTATGGTTTAAACACTGAGCTGCTCAATATTTCAACGGATATGATTGTCAATATTGTATGTTTCAAATATTTTAAAGTGATTTACTTTAATATGTCATTTTTTGTGATGAATATCTTCAATAATTATTTTTAATGTACAATTTATTAATTAGCGCTATTGTGTTTCCGGATTTTATGTTACCAAAAACAAAGTATTGTTAAAATTAAACTTGCCATATTTTTCCACCAAGTCTTCATAATACTGTATGATACTTGTCCATCTACAATATTTATTTGACCCTGACGAAAGCATAAGAATATATATAATTTTTACTCTCCAAAACGTTTTGTTGCAAATCGTAAGTTTTGAAGAGCATTATGCTACTGAGTGTAAAGACAAACAATTTCTTATTTAAAATCTCGGTGCTACCCAAACTAAAGAGGAATGCTGTCGCGTAGGTTTGGGAATCTTCCTGATGAATTGCCTGATCTCAAACTGTGAAGCCGTTTTGTTAAAGGAGAAATAAATAAATGGAATGTAACCAGTTTTAATATTCGTTCGGAGATATTTTGAACTCTGGGAAATATAGAAGAAGTTGTATGTAACATCAGAACAAAACGTAGCGAGGGGAGACAATGAAATGTATTAAGAGCTCGAGAAAATGTTTCAAAAAAAAAAAAATATATATATGAACTCTTGTGTTCGTTCGCCGAAGGAGGTTTAGACTTGACGAACTGAAATATTTTTTTAATAAAAATTAGAAGAGAGGTAATACCTTTGTACACGAAGAGTCAAAGCTGAACGCATCTTCAGCTTTTTTGTCATTTGTATAGAAAAGATCTTCAAATGGGAAAGGTTTCTTTGGGGCAGCTTGCCCATCGCTTTGCCTTTGTCGTATGTCGAGATCTGCGTCTTTTGTTGTGTATATAGAGAGTCGCACGTTTTCCAATGGAGTATTTAACAGGAGATCCGAAAACTCTTTGGTCCTGGGCTGTTCACGCAGCATTGTAAACCATTCCATGTACGGTTGTAATCTAAAGTCACCAGAGTTGGACCTGAAAGCCTAAAGAAACACACACACTTAGATACTGGTATCCGCTTTCAATTGATATACTGCATTATTTTTCAGTAGAATAGAGAGGATGAACATACCTTTTCTGTGATGGTTTTGTCTCTAACGTCTGGTCTCGAGTGTTTTAGTTGTATAAAATACATAAAAGGTTTAGGTATTAAGTGATCAGGTCCCAAAAGTCGAAGGACTAAATCATCGCACGGCTTCGCTACTTTGACGTTTGAGAACAACTCGAATTCGAGGTCCTGTTCGTATGCACGTAGTGCTAACAGTCCAGCCATTTGCCATTCAAAGTTTAGGTCATCTGCAGTCGTAGATTCGGGCAATGGTTGGAGGCGGCGCTGTTAGGCAGATGAAAATACATTTAATAAAAAATATTTTCAGTAGTTTCTAATTAAAAATTTTGTTTTTTTTTCTAAATTAATTTATTTGAAGAGAAATGTTACAAGTTTTCTTTCCATTCAGTCAAAGTATTTGGAATTTTCATGTACCCAAAAAAATGGCAGGATTTTTTAACTAAATCTTTAGAACGCTTGCCATTGGATCCGTGTGCAATATGTACTCACCTCATGCGTGGCCAGGAACGGCATTTCGTTAAAGAATTTTGACCCATAGGAAGCGGATTTCGCCATCTTTAATCTAAAAGTAAAATTGAAGTCAAAATTTGTAGTTCTTTTTAAATACAAACTACGTATTCAATGTCAAATTCTATTTCAACTAATCCCTAAATTAAAGTTTTATCGACACTGGAGTGTTTGATACTTTTCTTACATATCTATGTACTTCAAAATAATCACATATACAAGAAGCAAAAACTATTCTATGTGTATTTCCAAATAGTGAAGTGAATGTTTTTCGTGTTATTTCGAAAAAGTTATTTGTATAATTATTTTTATTGAAACATGTTCTGATTGATTTTCACGCCTATGTCTGTGACTGTTTTTAGAAATATCTACATCACTATTTACTACGTGCAAAACATTTGTTAAGAAGGAAGCCTAATATTAAAATGCATCATGTATTTTGTGAGAAGTTGTAATTAAGAACCAATCAATTTCATTATAATTTCTTCTGTTTTAATGTTTTTTTTTTCACTTTCTTGATTTTGCTTTCCTGTATAATCTTTTTGTATAAAATGATAATAAATATATTGCTTTTCCTTCAAACTTTTTTTTCTTCTGAAACTGCGAAAATTTTACTTCATTGTAGAGAACGCATTGGCACGGGTGGAAAGGAATATGAAACTCTTTTCTTTTATCATAACATCGTTATTCAGAGCTTCTATGCTACTTCATCCGCGTGATACTTTTTTTAGACATTCCAGAAATTTTGGCGAAGTATTCTCTTTTGTTTAAATTTTTCAACATTCGTTATTTATTATCTTAAGTGACAGTAAGGTGTTAAAAGAGTTTTCATATTCTTTTGAGGTAAACATAGTGCCTCTCTCCAAGACAGTTTAAAAAGAGACTTTATATTTTCGTAATTATGTAATTTTATTCTTTGTAGGTTAATTAGCATTCATGTCAGCAGGTGTCTCAGTTGTATGTGAAAAATTCTTCAATAATCAGTTTATTTAAGACCACATTTACAGCAAACGTTATCTGGTTTTTACAATATAATATTGTAACATGATTGTGTTTGTACGTTTTTATAAACATATTTTGTGTTTATATTTCTGTTTATATCATGTTCATTAGTATTGTTGTCATATTTATTGTTATAATTTGTCATTACTTGATCATCTGAAGACGATTTAAATCCACGTCGAAACGATGTGAGCTCTTCAGATAAAGTTTAAAAATGTATTCGTCAATAAAAGGTCGTATAGTTTTAATTTTTTATTTAATCATGGAAAGAAAATTTGAATAAAATAATTTATGAATGTTTATATATTGCGTGTTCTTAGTCTTGACTACAAAAATAGTTTTAATGAATGTATCTCGTAAAAATAATTATTTTCCCAACATGATGTTTTACATAAGTGCATTATTTTATGTTCAAATATTAATAAAATACAAAACACGAAAATATTCCAGATTACTGTTGAATTGTATCAACAGTTCTGGGTTGAAGCAAAGGTTTGTTTTTCTTGATAATGTCGTTTATCTCTTTGCCTTCCCAAAACTTTTCTGGCATTTTAAATAATTGGTTTTTTGTGTTGAAACTTTCAGTCGATCAAATTTTTCCTCCATTTCATAATACAACCTCTCATAACAATTCTATAAACAAATAAATAAATAGATAATAAAAAACAATACAATCTGCGTATGACCACGTGGAGGACATTAAACTAATTTACTCTCCAGAAGAAAGAAAGGGACCAACCCAACAATTCCGATCAAAGGCCGGAAGGCAGAGGCGGATTGAAATAGTTCAGCAAAAATTCTTTCGCAAAATTTTAGCAAAAATTCCTTCGCAAAATTTCAGAAAAAATTCAAAATCACTTCGCCAGAATTATTGCTTTTAAAGGTAAACAAGAATCATCCTTCCCAATTTATCTTCTACCACCTTTTTATTTATAAATCCCTTAAAGTTTTTTACGTACGAAATGGAAATGACAGAAGCGATAGGAGACTACGTAACAAGAGTGTAGAACAAGGTCTAATAGTACAAAAGGCCAAAGGTAAAAAGGTCTACATGATTTCTTAGGACTAATAATATACAATTTGCTACCAAAACAAATAAAACTAAGTAATAGTTGAAGTGTATTTTCAAAAAAAAAACGTTAAAAACCTGGATTTAAAGCAGGGAAAATGTGTCTAAATTGTTAGATATTCTTAAATAACCTGGTACATGTAGGCGTATACAAATGTGAGTAATAAGTTGTCAAAGTTGTAAAGTAGATAAATAGTTCTTTTTCTTTTGTTTAAGGAAAATTAGTTTTCTGCATTTTAGTATTTTTATTGTCATTAAGCAAATTATTATTTACTTTAAAGACTTAAAGAAAAACTATAGTCTATTAAGTAAAGTAAGTTGTTTGTAGTTAATAGTCATAGCAATAAGCAACTCAATGTGTTAAGTCCAGCGAGTCGCCGGAACTGAAGTATGATTTGTTTATTTACTTACTTTCAGGCTGAGTAGTCAGTATTCTTATCAGTTGGTTTGTCCTGACCGTCAAAACTGGACAAGGTGGTCAGAACTTATCCAACAATTTATGTAGTCTTGTAAATATCATTTTGGAAATAAATTATTATTATTATTTTTCTTGTGATACAAATCATTATTCACGATTTTAGCTCTAATTTTCTCTTATGGTGTTAATCATTTATCTTCTACTTTGACATTATTGTTCAAAAACAAAGAACGTTATAAAAGTGATGCATCCATTTCCTTCAAGTTTGGTAGGAGTTACAGAGAGTATATAAGAACAAGAATAGCACTATTGAAAAGCATACACATAATTTCAAATTACGAAATAAATTGTTTGATTGTTTTGGGAACATTTCCCTACTCGTCATGACTATCACGATAAGTATATTCGATTACTTACCTAAACGTTTTGCTGTTTATTGTAATACTATTTTTGCGCTTTATCCCTTTTTTGGTTTTATAAAATAGAAAATATCTATTAAATGCACACATTAATTCCACCAAGTTTTTCTTAGCTTCTCATCGAATAGCTTCTGCTCGGTCATAGAATACTAGTACTAGGAAGCAGAACCGTAAAGAAGCTGATGAAAAATCCTGAAAACGTTTCTTTCCTCTTAGCGAACATTAAGAAAAAAAAAAAGAAAGAAATATCGGAAAACCGAGAAACCCAGTTCTTACGTAATTGCTGTAACGATAATTCTATGACGTATCGATTAGTTCCTGAGACACGTAATGAAAATAGAGAAAATTCAAGAAATCACATTTCACCTTATTTCACCCCTTAAAATCCGGAAATTTTTTTAACTGGCGCTACAATACAAATACAATATTCTAACAGAATTTGATTTTTCTCTCATAATTTTTTCTTTGCTTTGATTTGTCAGTCTGTCTGGACGACGCACTTAATATTTTAATCCCTTTCTACTTATTAAAAGTAACATATTGAAATCTAAAATATATTTTGAGACATTTCATGTAACAACATTTATATACTAAAATTACTTTGAGTTATAGCAATATTTACATAATCCTTTATTTACGTAAAAAATTGAAATCGTTTGATTCTATATAACAAACATCGATTAAAGTAATGTGAGAAACTACAAATACGGGTTTTGTGATACTGAAATGACAATGTTTACTTTTCAAATCTGAAATATCAGTGTAAATACGTGAAGCATAGTGATGTATGAGAAAATGTGACGACTCAAATTTGACCCAAATACACGCCTTTATGTTGAAAAATCCACAATTCATTCCTTATTTTATCAGTTATATGCAACATATCTTGAAAATTTTAAGTTATTTCCTTTAATATATTATTTTTCTGCGTTGATAAGTGACCCATACACTGTTACATACATTTTATGTTTCGTATATCCAGTTTAAAAATATCTAAAATGATCGAGAGATAAACATAGATTATTTCAATGTTTACCCGAAACCCATCAGTTGAGAGTCACTCGTTTGTTTAAGAAAACACTATACGAAATATGGCAGTTCATGGAGCGTGGATGTTAGCAGATATTCAGTAGGAGTCCTTTCTCTACAAATATATATTTTTCATGGTACGTGATTCTGTGAGAATCGACAGAAATGAGACCACTGAAGAACTAAATGGTTTAAAAGTGGATAGAAAGAATATTTAATATTTTGTGGATATGATAAATACAAAAACATCGAAACCTTCATCTGTTGTATTTTCACTTCGCGAAACTATTGAATTAGTTTCAGATTTGTAGAAATCATAACAAACATCTTTTCACCGCCGTGTCAAGCATTGCGAAGTACTTTGAAATTCCATCTAAGTCAAAATTCTTTGAATGTTGACGAATATTTTAACAGAAAAAACATTGCGTTTCGAATATGAAAAGAAAAATAATTAAGATTTAAATAAAACACGACTCCATGAAATAATGACAGATGATGATAATTAAAATGAAATCACTTCACATTAGATTTCTTTAATTTAGAAAATAGTAATACCTTGAAAAATTATGAACTCAGGAATGGTAAAAATGTACTTCCAATGTTTTTACGGTTTTTTTTTGAAAAAAAAAAGAATATACAACGTGAATCACATTTTTTATTAAAGTATTAAAGATTGAAATCTTAAAATGTGATAACTCCTTTAATTAGTAAATAAAGTTGTGTGTTTAGAAATAAAAAGGATGTCAAGCTTTAATCAGTAACGACGTGAATTTCAAGGCGTGACTTATCTGTTAACTTCTTGTAACACTTTCATTTCCTGCCGATGTCATTTGCGTAAGTCTGCTTGAATTTCACTATGTACTAAAGGATCAACAATCCGCCAACAATTTTTCATTTAGATGATAATTTACTCTGACTCTAAGCTGCAAGTATTATACAAATCACATACAGGAGAAAGTGATTTTTCCAGTGCATTATTTCAATGATTTCAAGAGAAAAATCAAGGTCTATTTAATAAACATTCGCACGCAGCTTTATTTCAATTCTTAAAAAGAACGAAAAGAATGAAAATTGTTATTCATAAATAATCATTTCGAATTCTCAGCATAATATGTGTTATGAATTCCACACCATTATTCTTATCTGGGTAAATACTGCTCTGAATCATTAAAGATTAAAAATTCAGGTTACTTCATTAAAGGTGTATTTGAAATCCATTTCTTCCACCAAATTCTCTAGTAATAAGTTTAATACATCATTATATTGATTATTACAGCATAAACATATTACTTTAGGATAAATTCAGATAAAGATGACCTTGATTTTTTATTACTAAGTGCGTAAATACATGTGTTTAATTAGACCAGGCAATGGAGAAACTACACAATGAAAAACTCAAAATTTTTCAAGAAGATCGAGTGAAGTTTTATTAGGAAATATACCATAATCTAAGATCCTCCGCATCTTTTAAATGATCGTACAGGTGAATAAGTTTTTTTTGCAAAATGCCCTCAAAGTACGAAATTTGCGATTTTTCAAGATTTTTTATATTGTGACTTAGATGTTTATTCGACACAAAATGATAACTGAGAAAATATTAAGTTGCCATTAAACCATTAAGATAATACGTCGTAAGTTCAAATCCGTTTATTAATTATTGGAAAAACACTAGCAAACTATTGTTTTGTTTTATGCAATAATTATTGCAAAGAGCAATTTTTTTGTTTTTATGGTTTTAAAACGTATTGTTTCCAATAAAAATTAGCAATTTGTAATTCGTTAATTAGTTGCAGAAATAAATAAAAATATTTATCCCAACACTTTTTTTACATTTGTTTTCATTGCATCGAAAACAGATTGTATGGTTCTAAACTGAAGTGTAAATTGGTAGAATGATCTTATAATTTGTCCCCTTTCAATATACAAAGGATCGATAATAATGTCTTTTAATTTTTAATGTCAAAAAGGGGTATTTTTTCGACAGTAAACAATATAAGTTGGATCCTCCGCTATTACTTGTGTAAATCTATAATTTTAACAGTTAAAAGTCTGGTATGTTATGCAAATATATCCTATGAGTAATAAGAGTCTGGTTATCGATTAAGGAAAAAAAAATTCTGAGGTTCTGTTAATTACAAATAAGAAAATAGTTCAAAGTCTGTTGATAAATAATAAATAAAAAAGTGAGCAACTGCTGGGAAGTTTTCTTTCAATGAAGTAAAAGAAACATATAGAAGTCAGAAGATGCATCATGAAGAACATGGACGGGATTCGAAGAGGGATAAAACGAAGGGTAGGAATCAGTACCACTGTAATCCATGATTTCCCGGACCAACTATATATATATATA